>JAPDDN010000232.1:0-109749 GCA_027422405.1 Ptychobarbus kaznakovi
CATAAATAGGAATGTGGTAGTTAAAAAATGCTTATGAAAGGAATATGAGTCGATCACTTGAGAGTTTCTGACAGCTTCAGTGCGTGAGATTGTTTGTGTGTTGCCGGTGTGTCAGCGGGAGCATTAGCTTTTGAAGCTCCACCTCTTCTGAAAAGGCGCTGAACAACCAAAATAATTAGAAATTAATTTTTTTATAATTTTTTATTTGTAATAATTTTAAAGCTATTTTTTCAGCTTTGGGGAATCATTTATTAAGGATTCAATATTGATTTGATTGAAGTGATATTAATCTTCAATTTATGATTTATACTTTATTAACAACTCGTCCAGCGACCATTAACATCAGTATGTCTTTAACAATTTCGTTTATCTTCGTGGCCAATGATAAAACAAACACAATAATACTTTATCAAATTTTGAGCTAGGTAACGCAATCTTTGGCAAATAGTTTTAAACTTGAAAATCACACATCACAAGACACCACTTTGTTGATGAAATGAAACAGAGGTTTATTTGCTAACTGTAATTCTACAATACATTATGGACTAAACGTACTAAAACACATATACACACATACGCACAAACATACGCACACACATTCAGGTCAGTTTGAAGAAAGCTTAAGGCTAGCACTCTTTTGCTATCTTGTAACTTTAACTGTGGTAGATCACAAGCAGAGACTTCACTATCTTTACTGCATACAAATCAATTCACCAGTTTCCAGCAACAATAGAGATTTGTTTGGTTTACTTGCTTTCAGTTGAGTTTGACAGCTGATCTGGAGTTTCCGCGTGTTTCCACGTGTTTCCGCGTGGTCGATGGAAACCTCCGGCTGCTGTTGGTTGGCTTTGCTTGATGTGTTTCTAGGAAAGCCCTCCTGCGATTGGTTGCTGTTCCTGGCGATGTGAGAGTGACTCGTTCCCTTGACGCTCTTCTGGGTGTTCCGAGTGGCTTCAGGCTCTAACAGTCTCTTCAGTGAGAGGTTTGTCAAACGTGTTTGAGTTCTTTAGAGGGTCAGCCTGACGGTAGCGGCAGTTAGCGCTTTGCAGCACGCTCAGTGAGACACAAAGTTTTAGAGCAAGCCAGCAAGCAAGCATTTGTCACAGAGTTTTAACAGGCTGAATTCTGTACGCCCACTAGAGGCTTCTCCCAATCAGATTGTTCCTGAAGGGTGGAGCACCGCCCCACACGGCTTCTTCCCATGCATACATTATCTGATAGTCAATGTATCACATGAAGAAAATTTCCTTGCAGACTTCTATACTTGTTTTAATCATACATTATGATGCTAAAGGTCAACTTTCATCCACACCAAGCATATGAACGATATTAAGCACGTCCTTCATGGATATATTTGTTCTAATAGTGATGGAATAAATGAATGTCTTTTGGGAGAAAGTCAATAAAAATTTGTAAGTTACTTGCACGAGAAGAGACACAAAGAAGTGCATTCCTTTGGCATGCAGGGAGGATGAAAGAGGAGCTGTCCGGGGTCATGAGAATGTCACGTTTGTGGAGATCTGGTGATTTTCATAGCTCAGAGTCCCATCGTAAAATCGTCTTCAAATCAAATCAAATCAAATCAAATCACTTTTATTGTCACATCACCACAGCACAAGTGCCTTGGTGAGTGAAATTCTTATGAGCGTGCTCCAGACAGTGCAAAAAAACAACAAAAAAACAAAAATTTACATATGGACAGTACATATTTACAGACTGTACAGAAGACAATGTGCAAAATACACATACATATACTCAGTACACATAGTGTACTATAAATACATAGTTATCAATACACATTATACACCGTATGTGCACATCTACATTATGTACACTATCTATACATTATGTAATCTATACATAGTAATAATGTGAAGGTGCAACAGATTATACATTTACAGCAGATTGGTTGTGCAGCAGATAGTTGTGCAAAGGCGCAACAGATTATGCATATGCAATGTCATGGGTGTGCTTTTGTATGGTGTTCAGTGACAGCAGATGTGTTAGTGCAGTGTGTGCATGTAGTCCGGTAGAACTGTGTTAAAGTGCAGTGCATGGCATGTTGTGTGAGTGGGAGTGTGTTGTAGGGTGGGTTATTTCTGACTATTCATTAGCCTGATAGCCTGAGGGAAAAAGCTGTCCCTCAGTCGGCTAATGCGGGATCGGATGCTGCGGAGAGAGCAGTCTGTGGGACGGGTGGCTGGAGTCTTTGATAATCCTCCGGGCTTTTCTTGTACACTGCCTGGTGTAGATGTCCTGGAGGGAGGGAAGCTTACCTCCAACAATGTGGCGGGCAGTTCGCACGACCCTTTGCAGAGCCTGCGTTTGCCAGCGGTGCTGTTTCCAAACCAGGCGGTGATGCAGCCGGTCAGGATGCTCTCCACAGTGCAGGTGTAGAAGGATCTGAGGATGCTGGGGCTCGTTCCAAACTTCCTCAGCCGTCTCAGGAAGAAGAGACGCTGATGTGCCTTCTTCAGCACTGCATCTGTGTGAGCAGACCATGTCAGATCCTCAGTGATGTGAACGCCGAGGAACTTAAAGCTGCTCACCCACTTCACAGGTGTCTTGTCGATGGTGATGGGTGTGTGTACTCTGCTCTGTCTCCTGTAATCCACCACCAGCTTCTTGGTCTTGTCGATGTTGAGTGAGAGGTGGTTCTCCTGACACCATTTAGTCAGGGTACTCACCTCCTCTCTGTAGGTCATCTCATCGTTGTCGGTGATCAGGCCTATCACCGTTGTGTCATCAGTAAATTTGACGATGACTTTGGAGCTGTGTGTTGCTGTACAGTCGTGTGTGTTCAGGGAATACAGGAGTGGGCTGAGGACACAGCCCTGCGGAGCACCAGTGTTGAGGATCAGAGAAGATGAGGTGTTGTTGCCCATTCTGACCACCTGTCAGGAAGTCCAGGATCCAGCTGCACAGAGATCTGTTCAGTCCCAGAGTCTGGAGCTTCGCAACCAGTGTGGCAGGCACTATGGTGTTAAATGCCAAAAACTATAATCCACAAACAGCATCCTTACATAGGTGTTCTTATTTTCAGGTGGGAGAGAGCAGTGTGCAGGGTGAAGGCAATAGCATCGTCTGTGGAACGGTTACTGCGTTTGATGCAAATTGTAGTGTGGTCAGTGAAGCAGGCAGCACAGAGCAGATGTGTTCTCTGACGAGTTCTCAAAACACTTGCTGAAATGGGGGTCAGAGAGCAACGGGCCTCAGTCATTCAAGCATGTGATTTTATTTTTCTTAGGTATGGGCACAATGGTGGATTTTTTGAAGCATGAGGGAACCACAGACAGAGAGAGGGACAGATTGAAAATGTCTGTAAAAACCGGCTAGCTGGAAAGCGCATGCTTTGAGCACACAGCCTGGAATGCCATCCGGACCAACGGCTTTACGGATGTTCACCCGTTTGAAGGATCGGGTTACATCCGCGACAGAAAGCGAGAGTGGACTCACCTCTTCTACAGCAGCCGCGGGGAGCGCTCTCTGTGTGGGCGGTGTTATCAGCTTCGAAACGAGCATAGAATGTGTTGAGCTCGTCCGGTAGAGAGGCGGCAATGTTCACGGTAGCTGGTTTATTCCTTTGAAGCCTGTGATGTTGTTGATGCCTGCCACATGCTTCTTGGATTATTGTTGTTGAATGTTCTTCAACTTGTTTTTATATTGTCGTTTGGGTGCTTTGATGGATCTCCTGAGATCGTAACTGGCTTGTTTCCGATCGTCAGTGTTTGGATTTAAAGGCAGATGTCCGTGCTGACAAAGCTGATCGAACATCGCTGTTAATCCACGGTTTTTGGTTGGATTTAGATGCGGATTGTTTTGGTCGGAACTATATCATCTATACACTTCCTGATGAAACATGTTACGGAATCTGAATATGCCTCTATGTCGTCATCAGACGCTGCCCGGAACATGTCCCAGTCCACATGATCAAAACAGTCCTGTAGTGTAGCGTCCGATTGGTCCGACCAGCATTGAATTGTCCTGAGGGCGGGTGCTTCACGTTTCAGTTTCTGCCTATAAGCAGGCAGGAGCAGAATGGAAGAGTGATCCGATTTGCCGAAAGGTGGGCGGGGGAGGGACTTGTATGCGTCCCGGAAGGGGGAGTAACAATGGTCAAGTATACGATCTCCACGCGTGTTGATGGTGATGTGTTGAAAGTATTTTAGAGCTAATGTTCTGAAGTTGGCTTTATTAAAGTCCCCCGTGATAATAAAAGCTGCATCTGGGTGCGTGGTTTCCTGCTCACTTATATTCCTGTACAGTTCCCTGAGTGCCTGGTCTGTGTTGGCATGGGGGGGAATGTAAACAGCCGTGATTATGATCGCTGTAAATTCCCTCGGTAGCCAGAATGGTCGACACAGAATCATATGAAATTCCAGATCAGGGGAGCAGAAGTATTTAATAGAGTGTATGTTCCTTTCATCACACCACAAGTTGTTAATATAGAAACAAACACACCCACCTTTGCTTTTCCCTGTGAGCTCTCTCGTTCTGTCCGAGCGGTGCACGGCGAAGCCCGTGAGCTCGATGGCTGAGTCTGGAACCATAGCAGACATCCAGGTTTCCAGGTAATTTATATATTTGTATGACCCCAGATGGCTGAGAGAAAGTTACTTGGGTTCCTATAAGGACTGCTTTGTTCGGAAGTGTATTTAGGTAATTTCTCTCTCGATAATTCAATTCAAGATTATTTGTATAGCGCTTTTTACGATACAATCGTTGCAAAGCAACTTCACAGGAAATTAAGTTTCTAAAATAGATTTATATTGTAGAAATTCAATATAATTAACTTATGGCAAACTTTGTTTAATTCAGTATAATCGCTGATGGTTGGCTTCCTCTGAGGTCCTCCGAGGGGTTGTCATCATCTCTTCTCAGGTGTTCGGTCATCTCAAATCATTTAAGGGTTGGATCCAGACTGAAGCTTGTGTAATTCCTAGTTACCACGGGATGTTAATCATTATGCAGGGATGTAGAATTGATCATTATAATCAACTTAATTATTTCCTGGATTTTGTATTACCATGGTCCCTAAATGTATGCCCTAGTGAAAACTGTATATACTTAATTTTATTTAAAATATATTTATTTCGTGATAAGTATATTAAAATAGATTGACATGTCTATATTAACTGAAAATACATTCTACATGTAGTTATTTGATGCTTTCATCAAGCACAAACTTAGTGCACAACAAATTAATTTCTAAAATTCTGTACTTTTTACAAATGCAGTTGGGGAAGGATGAAATATATATATATTCATCTTTAAGAAAGTACACTGGTTAGGTTCTTAATTCCATCTACAACAGATGGAAATCACAGATGAAAACAAAGTGATTTTCACACATAAATTTGAGCATAAATGAGTACACCCCCTTTGAAAAGTAACATTTTAAACAATATCTCAATTAACACAAAAACATTTTCCAAAATGTTGACAAGACTAAGTTTTATATAACATCTGTTCAACTTATAACATGAAAGTAAGGTTAATAATATAACTTAGAGAACAACATTTTCAGTTTTACTCAAATTAGGGTGATGCAAAAATGAGTACACCCCACTGAAAGTCTCTGGAGCAAAGCTAAATTGTAGATTACAAATGTCTAATTTAACAATAATTCAACCACAGGTGAGTCTAATTATTCATTACACAGCAGACAGTTGACAATAAAAGGGTGTTACTTAAAGAAAACCCCTTCCCATTTCATGCTGTCAGCAATGGCACCACATAGAAGAGAAATGTCACAAGACCGGAGAAAGAAAATAATTTCTTTACACAAGAAAGGTGAAGGCTACAAGAAGATCAGCAAAGCTTTACTTATCAGTCAGAATACTGTGGCAAAAGTAAAAGTGGTACAAACATTTAAAAGATGGAACTGCAACCATCTCACAGAGACGTCCAGGTCATCCACGGAAGTTAACACCTCGTCAGGAGCTTCTTCTCAAGTTCAAGTTCAAGTTGAGCTTTATTGTCATTCCGCTACATGTGTGGACATACAGTGGAACGAGATGTCGTGCCTCACAGGACCACGGTGCTACATAATTACAGATATACAACACGAAGTAAAACAGTATAAACCTATAAACAACTAACCTACTGTCAGCTTTGACTATACATATGCTATATATATATAAAAGTGGTTACCTATACATAAACTAAATAAAAAATACAAACTGTACAACTGTGCAGATGACTTCAAATACTGTACATGTGCAAACAGAGAGACATTCAAGCAGCTGGCTGGGAAACAGTGTAAGGTGATTTGTGGTGCATGAGCCAGTAAACATACATAACAGTCATATATTGCAATCAGTCTTTTGTGGGATTATGTACACACAATGGTGTGTGAAAGTGTCTAGTGCATGTAGAGGCGAGTGTGTTGCTACAGGTGGCTTGTGCAGGCCCGCTCACCTGTGCGTAGCACACTTGAATTGCAAAAAAATAACAGTTTTTTCCTGTGATGTGGTAAGGGGGGGGGGGGGGGTAGTCCATGTTTCAGGATGTAGGGGTTTGTTTGGGGTTTCAGAGAGGGGCGGTGTGATGTGGGTTCAGGGCTCTCACAGCCTGGGGGAAAAAGCTGTTGAGCAGTCTGGCGGAGCGGGCTCTGATACTCCGGTACCGTCTACCTGGGGTAGGAGCTGGAAGAGAATGTGGGAGGGATGGGTGGGGTCCTTCACGATACTTTTTGCTTTGCTGGAGCATCTTGTAAGGAAAATATCCAGGATGGAGGGGAGAGGGGCACCAATGATTTTTGCAGCGGTGTTCACTGTCCGCTGGAGGGTCTTGCGGTCTGCTGCACAACAGTTCCCGTACCAGACAGGGATGCAGCTGGTCAGCATGCTCTCAATGGTTCCCCTGTAGAAATTGGTGAGGATGGGTGGAGGGAGACTTGCTCTTTTCAGCCGGCGGAGAAAGTGTAGGCGCTGTTGTGCCTTCTTGGAGACAGACCTGGTGTTGGTGGTCCAGGTGAGGTCCTCTGTGATGTGCACCCCCAGGAATTTAGTGCTGCTGACTCTCTCCACAGTCGAGCTGTCGATGATCAGTGGGGGGTGGTCAACAGAGTTTCTCCTGAAGTCCATCACAACCTCCTTTGTCTTCTCCACATTGAGGGACAGATTGTTAGCGCCACACCATTCAGCCAGCTGTGCCACTTCCTCTCTGTAGTGCGTTTCATCGTTGTTGCTGATGAGACCTACCACTGATGTGTCATTGGCAAACTTGATGATGTGGTTGGAGCTGAACTTGGCAGTGCAGTCGTGGGTCAGCAGCGTGAAGAGCAGCGGGCTGAGCACACAGCCTTGTGGGGCACCTGTGCTCAGTGTCGTAGTGCTCGAGGTTTTGTTGCCAACCCGAACTGACTGAGGTCTTCCGGTTAAAAAGTCCAGGATCCAGTTACAGAGGGAATTGTTGAGGCCCAGCAGGCTTCATTTATTGATGAGCTGTTGTGGGATTATTGTGTTGAATGCTGAGCTGAAGTCGATGAACAGCATTCTAACATAGGAGTCTTTATTTTCTAGGTGGGTAAGAGCCAGGTGGAGGGTGGAGGAAATTGCATCATCCGTAGAGCGGTTTGGGCGGTATGCAAACTGGAGCGGATCGAGTGTGTTGGGGAGGCTGGTTTTGATGTTGTGCATGACTAGCCTCTCAAAGCACTTCATTATGATTGGAGTCAGTGCTATGGGACGGTAGTCATTTAGACAGGACACAGGTGATTTTTTTGGTACCGGTATGATCGTTGTGGATTTGAGACATGTGGGGATGACTGCCTGGCTCAGCGAGGTGTTGAAGATATCTGTTAGGACATCTGTCAGCTGTACAGCACAGTCTTTCAGTACACGGCCAGGTATATTGTCAGGACCCGCAGCCTTGCGTGGGTTAATCCTAGATAGGGTCTTCCTTACATCGGCTGGAGACAGACAGAGTGCCTGGTCGTTGGGAGGTGTGGGCAGTTTTTGTGCAGGTGTGTCGTTCTGCATTTCAAACCATGAATAAAAGTGGTTGAGTGCATCTGGGATGGATGTGTCGTTGTCACAGGCCTGTGGCGGGGGTTTGTAGTCAGTGATGGTCTGAATGGCTTGCCACAGGCTCCGTGTATCTCTGCTGTTTGTGAAATGATTATTGATTTTTTTGGCATATGACCGTTTTGCATTTTTGATGCCACAGGACAGATTGGCTCTTGCTGTTTTGAGGGCTGCTTTATCTCCTGATCTGAACGCTTCATCTCTGGTTTTTAGCAGCCCACGAACCTCTGCTGTCATCCATGGCTTCCGGTTTGCACGTGTGGTGATGGTCTTGGTGACTGTCACATCATCAATGCAGTATTTGATGTAAGCAGTCACAGTTCCAGTGTACTCCTGCAGGTCTGTATGGTTATTATAGGTGGCCGCCTCTTTAAACATGTTCCAGTCTGTGTCCTGGAAGCAGTCCTGCAGTGCTGAGGTAGCATTGCCTGGCCATACCGTGATCTGCTTTTGAACCGGTTTGGCCAGTTTGAGAAGTGGTCTGTATGCTGGGGTTAGCATAACAGAGATGTGGTCGGAGTATACGAGGTGGGGGCGGGGTTCGGCTTTGTATGCATTTTTCACTGTTGTGTAAACAAAGTCCAGTGTGTTATTTCCCCTTGTTGCAAAGTTCACATGTTGGTAGAACTTTGGTAAAACTGTCTTTAAGTTAGCGTGGTTGAAGTCGCCGGCTATGATGAAAAAGCCGTCGGGGTTATTTGTTTGTTGTTCGCTGATGGCGCTATACAGTTCACGAAGTGCGTCCTTAGCATTTGCACACGGGGGAATGTACACCGCGACAATAACAATGGCCGTGAACTCCCGCAGCAGATAGAACGGTCGACATTTCACAACCATAAACTCCACCAGCGATGAACAGTGTTTTGATAATACCGCAGCATTGTTACACCATTCTTTGTTGATATACACACACAAGCCGCCCCGCGAGTCTTACCAGACAGTGATGAATCTCTGTCCGCTCGGCAGCAGGAAAGTCCGTGAAGCTGAATGGCGGAGTCCGGGATGTTGTCGTTTAGCCATTGTAGCAAAGTTCGGATGAAGGAAGGAAGCGGACAAGGTTGGCTCGTGGAAACTCGGGTGATTTTATTGCTTTTCTCGATAAACTTAAACAGGTGCGCACTCTGCGCGTCCTCAGTACATCAACTCTCTCGGTTGTCTCAGCGATCACTCTCTGCGTTCGTTCTGGCTGTCTCTCTCGTCACAGACCATGCGCCCGAGTCTCCACTCCGTCTCTCTCTGAACTCCCGTTCCACGGTGGCTTTTATCCGGTCTCCACGCCAATTACTGCAATCAGACACAGGTGTTCCTCATTTTGCACTTGACCCACTTACTTACCGCTGTCTCCTGAGTCTTTCTCCCGCTGCAGGCTTCGCTGAACCACGCCCCCCTCGCCACAGCCATGTTTCAGTGAAAACAAACACACAACAATCCCTTGTCTCATGCTGTGTAGACCGGCTGAGTTGAATTAAGTCCAGTTTGTTTTCCAGCGAACGTACGTTTGAGAGCATGAGTGATGGAATCGCTGGTCTAGTGGGGTTAGCCCTTAGCCTAGCTCGTATACCTCCACGCTTGCCGCGCTTCTGTCCCCTCTCACACCGCCGGCGTCGCCGTTTTGTGCGGGTAGCATCAGTAGGCGAGGCCGCGGTCTCGGGGTCCGTCTTCAGCAGCAGACAGAGGCCTTGTAGCTTCTCAGTAGTCGCCGGTGAAAGCTGATGTTTGTACACATTGCCGATATCCAGGAGGCTCTGGCGATCATAGATGTGTTTCCGGGTGTTTGTCCTTTGATTTTTCGTAAAGTCAGACAGTTTGAAGATGAGGAGACGAGACTAACAGACATAAAAACACAGTTTTTAGGACCCGGAGTAGCCGCTGCGTCCGAACGCGCTGCCATCTTGGATTCATGATGAGAAGGGTTGAAGAAAATCGACATGCAAGTTCACTGCAGTTATCTAAAGAAGTTATCTAAAGCCAAACTGGGGTGACTATTTCCCGTGACACAATACGGCGTACGCTGCAGAGGAATGGCATGCATGGGTGCCGTCCACGAAAGAAAGCCTCTCTAAAGCCCAGGCACAAAAAAGCCCTCCTAGAGTTTGCCAGGGCCCATGCTGACAAAGATGAAGACTACTGGGACTCTATACTCTGGAGTGATGAGACCAATATAAATGTTTTTGGAACTGATGGCTTCAAAACTGTATGGCGTCGCAAAGGTGAGGAATACAAAGAAAAATGCATGGTGCCTACAGTGAAACATGGTGGTGGCAGTGTCCTTATGTGGGGCTGCATGAGTGCTGCTGGTGTCAGGGAGCTGCATTTCATTGATGGCATCATGAATTCACAAATGTACTGCTCTATACTGAAAGAGAAGATGCTACCATCACTCCGTGCCTTGGTCGTCGTGCACTTTTCCAACATGACAATGATCCTAAACACACATCTAAGGCCACTGTTGGATTTCTGAAGAAGAAAAGGGTGAAAGTGATTCAGTGGCCAAGTATGTCTCCTGATCTGAACCCAATCGAACACCTATGGGGAATTCTGAAGAGACAAGTTGAGCATCACTCTCCATCCAGCATCCAATCTCTAAAAGAGGTAATTCTTGAAGAATGGAAAAAGATAGATCTGGCAAAAATGTCGCCAACTTGTTCATTCCATGCCTAGAAGACTTGGTGCTGTCATTAAAATCATGGAGGCCATACAAAGTACTAGATTTAGTAGTTTTGTTGCGGGGTGTACTCATTTTTGCATCACCCTAATTTGAGTAAAACTGACAATTTTGTTCTCTAAGTTATATTATTAACCTTACTTTCATGTTATAAGTTAAACAGATGTCATATAAAACTTAGTCTTGTCAACATTTTGGAAAATGTTTTTGTGTTCATTGAGATATTGTTTAAAATGTTACTTTTCAAAGGGGGTGTACTCATTTACGCTGAGCACTGTACATACCCATTTAAACGAACTGGATGAAACCTTTGAAAGAGGACGCCACTCCCTAATCCCAATGACATGTGCATGCTAACTTAGCCCACCAACTAGTGTCGATAACGGATGAATGAAGCTACTCATCTAATGATCCTGTAGCTGTATAAATGCTATATCATATATGTCTGTGGGGATTGTTTGTATTGTATGCTGTCATATTAAGTAAACAAGACCGCTGTATGAATTCTCACCTAAGAAAAAGAGACAATATCACATTCTGTGTATTGATATTTGTTTGTTCCTTCATCCCTTAAAAGTGTCTTAAGCATTGTAATAATGTGATTTAAACATCGGCCTTAATATAGGCTACAGTATGTTCAATGAAGGGGGCTTGACAAGTCAGTCCCTCCTCAGCTTATACTTTCATTAGCTCTGAAATTCACCAACAATTGGTTTTGCTGTACTTTTGCTAAACAACTTAACTCGGTAGAGTGCACATTATTGGGAATCTGTGTTGCAGATTTGGCTAATTTTTCTGAAGAAACCTTTTGAGTCTAGAAACTCATTGCAGCTAAAGACACAAGTCTCACCATTTATTTCAAATCTGAGAATGCTGAAATTATGTTAAGATGATGCTGTGTATTTAAATTTTTTTAAGATGAGACTTTATTTTTGGGCAAACCAAAGAAAATGCGAGGTATTAATTGAAACATTCAGTATGTTTCTGCTAACAGGTGCTGTAAGAGCAGAGTTTCCAAACATAACGTTTGCCTACAGCGCAAATGTAACAATGGGGGATTTGCAAATTGAACTATTTAATTTGATAACTATTGAAGTAATCCTTTAGTAATTTATTTTAGTTGAATCCTCTGTTGACCTGTTATTATTAAATGTACAATACAATACACTGCATTTGAGTTCTACTTGTTGAGTATAAAAATAGTATAGACAAAGAGAAATGTTTTGCATTGCAAAAAATTCTAATAATAATAAATCATAATGATGCAGTACTTTGTATAGCAATAAACTTTACCTTCTCAATAATTTAACCACACTTCAAATAGTGCTTTTCACAATTTTGCATGGTTGTAAAGCAGCTTTACACACATAAGGACCAAAAATAAATAAATAAAAGAAGAAAAAAAGCAGGCTTAAAGGTGCAGTGTGTAGTTTTTAGCGGCATCTAGCAGTTGAGTTTGTGAATTGCAACCAACGGCTCAGTCCCCCGCTCACCCCTCCCTTTAGAGAAGCTACGGTGGCCGATACATGGCTAAGATGCCGTCGTCATCGCCATACGCGCTCTGTAGAGCAGTTTGTTCGTTTAGGGCTACTGTAGAAACATGATGGCGACT
This sequence comes from Ptychobarbus kaznakovi, assembly GCA_027422405.1. Classification (NCBI taxonomy): domain Eukaryota; kingdom Metazoa; phylum Chordata; class Actinopteri; order Cypriniformes; family Cyprinidae; genus Ptychobarbus; species Ptychobarbus kaznakovi. Next base: position 12,308 of record JAPDDN010000232.1, read on the forward strand.
TCCATGTGAGGGGACCCACGGTATATGTAGTTATAAATCGTTCATTCTAAGGTAATAAAAACATAACAGTTCATTAAGTAAGGTCTTTATACTCTTCTGAAAATGTAGTTATGTATATTATATTGCATTTCTGTCTATAGATTATCCTAAATATTACACAGTGCACCTTTAAGTAGCAAGGGTATATTTACATTTAAAAAAGCCAAAAATACATTGTATGGGTCAAAATGTTCTTTTTTTTCGACACAGAAGAGCATTGTCACACCTGTGTCCCCCATGTACTGTGTTTCCCTCTCCCTTATGTCCATATTTGGTGTTTCCGGTTCCTGTCCCCGTTCTATGTGATCATTAGTTCATTGGTCTCCGTCTGTGTTTGATCACATGTTTCAGTTCTCCTCATTTATTCCCCAGTATTCTTAAGACTTTGTTTTCCCCGTGTCTGATGTCCGGTATTGTTTGTCTATCCCCCGAGTTCCATGTTCCTTGTGTTGGATTCAATAAAAAGGGATTATTGAATATTCTCCTTGCTCCCCGAGATTGTGACAAGCGTACGCAGTTTCCGTCCAGCAGATATTCTCAAAAATGGCGCAACGCTGACATAGAGGAGGCGAACTGTTGAATAAAGTCGTTATTTTAGTTTTCTTTGTATAGAAAAAAGTATTCTCGTAGCTAGAAGAAATTCAAGTGTCGCCTTTCTCAAGGAACCAGGCAATCACAAGAGGGGTTCCCCAGTGACATCACGCAATGATGTCAGCAGCCCTGGATGTTTCCATTGACCACGCGGAAACACGCAGAAATACCAGATAAGCTGTCAAACTCAACTTGAACATGCAAGTAAAACAAATATCTATTGTTGCTGGAAACTGATGAATTGATCTGTATGCAGTCAAGATAGCGAAGTCTCTGCTTGTGATCCACCTCATGTTAAAGTTATGAGATAGCAAAAACGTGCTAGACTTAAACTTTCTTCAAACCGCAAACTCCTGACCTGTGTGTGTGTAGATGTATATGTGTTTTAGTATGTTTAGTCCATGTATTGCAGAATAACAGTTAGCAAATAAACCTTGTTTCATTTATAAAGAATGGTGTCTTGTGTTGTGTGATTTTCAAGTTTGAAACTATTAGCCAAAGATAACGTTACCTAGCTCAAAATTGGATAAAGTAAGATAAACGAAATTGTTAAAGATATGCTGATTTTAACGGTCGCTGGACGAGTCGTTAATAAAGTATAAATCATAAGTTTTGGATTAATATCAATTAAATCAAATCAATATCTAATCTTTAATAAATTATTCTCCAAGAGCTGAAATAATAGCTCAATTTCTTACTGCGATCAAAAGCGTTTTTCAAAAACCACTTAGTGCAGATTTAAGGAGCGGCAGGTCAGGCTGTCACTACTTAGCCTAATGTACACAGCTGAAACCTTGATTAATCCTCTGTATACCAATGTCGCCTTTTGTAGAGACAGTGAGGGGAACGGATAGGGTCACTATGAATCTGGGGGGGTGCGTGCCTGGTTGAGGGGTTGGGCTTCACAACATCCCCTCCTACTCCATCTGGCACAAGCAAAGGTGAGGGCAAGTCACACTTGTTCAAGTCTCAAGCAAGTTTCTAGTCACTACCATCAAGTCTCAAGTCACTGTGCAAACAAATCAAGAAAGTCAAGTCCAGTCCTGCTAAAGATGAAGTCAAGTTGAGTCAAGTCACAGTACCAAACAGGAACAAGTATATAATATTGTTGCCACACAACCTTATTTATTTTCTGCTCCGAAATTAACTTTCTCAATATACAGAAACTTTCTCAATATTGTCTTTTCTTAAATACATTTAAATAATGTTTTAAAAATAACACTTTGAATATAGGCAAAAACACCACTTGTATACCAATAAATGTACATCTGAAATTGAGAAATATTGCCAAAAGATACAAGACAAAATCTTTAACAGTTATTTGGAAATTATTTTACAGTAAATATGTCCTGCGGAGACTGGGATTCAGTCTGGGAGCATGCTAAGAGCATGTCTGTGAAACAAAAATGTGCTATTCGATTTAAAATAATTAATTATTGTTCATGCTTAGTTTATGCTAACTAATATTAATTATAGTTCAATGAACCTTATGTTACCAAAAAGTGTTCCTAAAATATCAATAAAATTATAGAAATATGAAATGAAATGATAGGCCTACTTTTAGCTATGAAATTAAAACTGCCAGCAAGTGGTGGCAAATCACTGCTTTATCACAGAACCGTTCATTGAACTGATTCGTTCAAAACAGTTGATTTCAAAACCTCTGATTCATTGTGATAGTCCTCACTGCAGAACACAAGATCCAGGGGGGCGAGGTTGGATCCAGATCCAACTCCTCCCATCATACATATCCCTAATCATTTACACTCAGTCTAATTTATACACAGACTTAAGCTGAATTTTAAGACAAATAATATAAAGACCAATGCTGTTTTCCACATTCTCATATTAGTCAACAAACAAGTTAGCTTACAAACCTTTCCTTTTCCTTTCTTGAATGGTGACATCCTGGCTTTGTAAATGCATACAGCAAATCTCCTTTTATGAATATGGTCAGTTTCAAGATGTTTATATCCAAAAGAAAATATATCGGGAGATTCTCTCGCTCTCTGTATTTGGCGCGCTGTATACCTGTGCACGTGCAGTGTCATGTGCCACGCACTGGCATACAGACTCTGATCACTGCTGTTGCTGGTTCAGTGGTTTGCAATTCGTTTAACAGCTTATGTTGCAATGATATATTTAAAATAATAATAATAATAATTAGAGTTGTTATAAAGTCAAGTCCTGCCAAGTCATGAAGTGCAAGTCAAGTCAAGTCATTTTCTTTGTTTAGTTTAGCAAGACACAAGTCCTTAAATTTGCAAATCGAGTCAGACTCCAGTCAAGTCATGTGACTTGAGTCCCCCACCTCTGGGCACAAACAATGTTGCTGGCTCACACACTGGGCTCAGGGGCGATCTGTGGACCTACCACAATGACAAACTACAAAGGACAACAAATATGTTAACAAAGATTAATCATCATAAAAGTCCAACACAAGAAAACGCAAGGGATATACAGTATCTAACAGAAGTGAGTCCACCCCTCACATTTTTGTAAATATTTTATTATATCTTTTAATTTGACAACACTGAATAAATGCCACTTTGCTACAATGTAAAGTAGTTAGTGTATATCTTGTATAACAGTGTTAAATTGCTGTCCCCTCAAAATAACTCAACACACAGCCATTAATGTCTAAACCACTGGCCACAAAAGTGAGTACACCCAATTGGGCCCAATTAGCCATTTTCTCTCCCCGGTGTCATGTGATTCGTTAGTGTTGCAAGGTCTCCGGTGTGAATGGGGAGCAGGTGTGTTAAATTTGGTGTTATCGCTCTCACTCTCTCGTACTGGTCACTGGAAGTTCAACATGGCACCTCATGGCAAAGAACTCTCAGAGGAACTGAAAAAAATGTGTTGCTGTACATAAAGATGGTGTAGGCTATAAGAATATTGACCTATAAGACCCTGAAACTGAGCTGCCGCTTGGTGGCCAAGGCCATACAGCGGTTTAACAGGACAGATTCCACTCAGAACAGGCCTCGCCATGGTCGACCAAAGAAGTTGAGTGCACGTGCTCAGCCTCATATCCAGAGGTTGTGTTTGGGAAATAGAAGTATGAGTGCTGCCAGCATTGCTGCAGAGGTTGAAGGGGTGGGGGGTCAGCCTGTCAGTGTTCAGACTATATGCCGCACACTGCATCAAATTGGTCTACATGGCTGGCATCCAAGAAGGAAGCCTCTTCTAAAGATGATGCACAAGAAAGCCCACAAACAGTTTGCTGAAGACAAACAGGCTAAGAATACCACAGCCACAGCCATAATACCCTTCTGCCCAAGACCGGTTGCCCACTGAAGCTAAGCAGGGTTGAGCCTGGTCAGTACCTGGATGGGAGACCTCCTGGGGAAACTAGGTTGCTGCTGGAAGAGGTGTTAGTGAGACCAGCAGGAGGTTCTCACCCTGTGGTCTGTGTGGGTCCTAACGCCCCAGTATAGTGATGGGGACACTATACTGTCAAAAAGCACTGTCTTTCGGATGAGACGTTAAACCGAGGTCCTGACTCTCTGTGGTCATTAAAAACCCCATGGAACTTCTTGTAAAGAGCAGGGGTGTAACCCCGGTGTCCTGGCCAAATTCCCTCCACTGGCCCTTGTCAATCACGGCTTCCTAATAATCCCTATCCACTTGTTTGGCTCTATGACTCTCTCTCCTCTCCACCTGTAGGTGGCACCGTTGTCCTGTGGCTACCGTCTCATCATCCAAGTGGATGCTGCACACTGGTGATGGTTGAGGAGAGACTCCCCCACATGATTGTAAAGAGCTTTGGGTGTTCAGCACTACACAATAAGGCGCTATATAAATGCATCCATTCATTCAAGAACATGGATTACTGGAACCATGTCATGTGGTCTGATGAGACCAAGATAGACTTATTTGGTTCAGATGGTGTCAAGCGTGTGTGGCGGCAACCAGGTGAGGAGTACAAAGACAAGTGTGTCTTGCCTACAGTCAAGCATGGTGGTGGGAGTGTCATGATCTGGGGCTACATGAGTGCTGCCGGCACTGGGGAGCTACAGTTCATTGAGGGATCCATGAAAGCCAACATGTACTGTGACATACTGAAGCAGAGCATGATCCCTTCCCTTTGGAGACTGGGCCGCAGGGCAGTATTCCAACATGATAACCACCCCAAACACACCTCCAAGACAACCACTACCTTGCTAAAGAAGTTGCGGGTAAAGGTAATCTGTGGGGCATCCTCAAATGGAAGGTGGAGGAGCGCAAGGTCTCTAACATCCACCAGCTCTGTGATGTTGTCATGGAGTGGAAGAGGACTCAAGTGACAACCTGTGAAACTCTGGTGAACTCTATGCCCAAGAGGGTTAAGGCAGTGCTGGAAAATAATGGTAGCCACACAAAATATTGACACTTTGGCCCAATTTGGACATTTTCACATAGTGATGTACTCACTTTTGTGACCAGCGGTTTAGACCTTAATGGCTGTGTGTTGAGTTATTTTGAGGGGACAGCAAATTTACACTGTTGTACATGCTGTACACTCACTACCTCTTCAATACTGTATAACAGCATCACACTAGCACGATTATACAAAGTATAATGGCAATGACGCGTGGTTGTGATAACTGCATGGAACTCAGGGGTTTTCCTCCCCTTCTTTTTCTTCATCTTCTTAGGTATTACTATGGTTCTGAACTCAGTGGCTCTTTAAAAACTATATATTTCATGTTTAATGTGATGCAAAGTGATGAAATATTAATTTGTAAGTGTAAGGTGAAATTGTCTGATACCTGTATGTACACAGTATGTCACAGACATTTTTGACACACAATGTGTGGCTGTACAGTGACTGTATAAATACTACAGAAACACATTCACTTTAATCTTTTCATCTTCACTACGGGAAACTACTGCTTAAAAACAAACACAGGAAGCTGAAAGACACAAACCAGTTTTCACCTACTGTCCAGCTTTCCTGAGCATTGTCCAGATTTGACCTTGGTGGTCAATACACGTTTCCTCATACACTTTCCCAGAGTCTGTCGATTATAGGAATCTTTGAGTAACGAATGAAGAATCTAATATGACATGTTAAATAGTCATATTGTAGATAAATGTATTAAATGTCGGAAGAAATCACATAGAAAAATGCAGCTTCCTTGGATAAACGATACGATACGTCAGTTAATGAAACAAAGAGATCATGCCTTAAAGACTTTTCTTTAAACTAGACATGAAATAGACTTACAGTTGTTTAAAGGACTGAGAAATCGAGTAACTAAGGAATTTTGTACTTTAAAATCAAATTATTACATTCACATATTATCTGAAGCTAAGGAAATGGTAACATAATATGGAAACAAGTAAATAGCTTAATAAAACCAAAAGTAAAGCTCAAGATAAATATATTCTTAAAGTTGGAGATTAAATTGTTCATGACTCAAAAAGAATTGTAAATATATTTAATATATTCAATCAGTAAAAGATTGTGGCCATTTATTGTGGCCAGCCTAAGGCACACCTGTGCAATAATCATGCTGTCTAATCAGCATCTTGATATACAGCACCTGTGAGGTGGATTGACTATCTCGGCAAAGAAGTGCTCACTAACACAGATTTAGACAGATTTGTGAACAAACTATGAGAGAAATAGGCCTTTTGCGTACATAGAAAAAGTCTTCGATCTTTGAGTTCAGCTCATGAAAAATGGGGGAAAAAAAGTGTTGCGTTTATAATTTTGTTCAGTATATATATATATATATGTGTGTGTATAGTAAACGTAAACTAAACTACACTAAACTGAAGATACAAATGTAAAAAAATGAAATAGACATAACTATATTAAAAATGCAAAACTAATACAACCTTGTGATAAACTTCTTAGGGTTATGAATGTAACTTGGTTCCCTGAGATTGGAACAAGACGCTGTGTCATGTTGTTGATATACTGTATGCAGCGGATAAAATAAGTGTTGAATGCGTCACCACTCAGTAAATATATTTCTAAAGGTGCTGTTGATTTGACATTTTTACCAGATATCGGTAACAACCCAAGTAATCCATACATAGAAAGAAAACCGAACAAATAAGTTCAGAAATTAAGTTATGTGTAATACAATGGAATGACACTGTCAGCCTTCTGTCGTGTGTGTCTTGTATTTAGGGATACAACGATACAATTTTTTCAGAACCAATCCAGTCCGATACTGAAAAATCTGAGGATCGGCCGATACCGATCCAATCCGATACCAGCGCCGATTTTATTTCTTTTTTCAATCAATGTAGAATTTCTATACTTCTCTGTGTTGATCTGATCGCCACTCTTCTGTGTGTTAAACACAATCTAATACAGTGTTTCTCAAATGGTGGGTCAAAAGTGCTTGGTATGCAGCCAAAAAGTGGGTCGCGAGACCGTTCTGACAAGCTCACAGATTGTATACAGCCAAAGAAACGACATCAACAAAAACGTAATTCTAAATGCTTTTCTGATGTGAGACTTTTGTTTTAAAGGACGTGCAGTTTAAGTAAAGAAAGAGTACCTGATAAAAACTTGCTGTCCCGATTCAGTATCTGCAGTCAGATGAGATGTTGCCAGGTTTAATGTCAGTGTCATTATTCTATCGTTATTTTCATAACTTATGAAATAAAAAGTCTCTCACCTCAGAAAAAAATAACTGTCCTGTCAGATGTTATACTGTGCTTGTAGCGCCACTAGCGCGTACTCTTCTATAGCATGCGTAAACGCAGCACCACGCTGTATATCACTTCATTAAAGTGCAGAAACTACGAGCATGTAACACGTGAAATACAAGTACAGTACCAATAAATCGCATAACTGGTACTGCGTGTGTTAGCTGGGAAGGATTTGTATGAAGGAAAGATATTCATTCTATTCAGGAGCAGTTTCCACGTTTCATTAACAGTCACCTTGGTTGTTTTCATAACCCAAAAATACCATGTTATTTTAACTTTGTGTCATTTTGTAGGCTATATGTTTAAATGATTGTGGTGGCTCATACCAACTTAATTGTAGTTACAAAAATGAGTTTGGGACTCATTGGTTGGTTGCACGCAATCAATCTGAACACACAGGACTATAAATACACAGGATAATCATAAATAATTGCCAAACACAGCTGGACAAGAATGAACTACAGGTGCATCTCAATAAATTAGAATGTCGTGGAAAAGTTCATTTATTTCAGTAATTCAACTCAAATTGTGAAACTCGTGTATTAAATAAATTCAATGCACACAGACTGAAGTAGTTTAAGTCTTTGGTTCTTTTAATTGTGATGATTTTGGCACACATTTAACAAAAACCCACCAATTCACTCACAAATCTCAACAAATTAGAATACTTCATAAAAAAAAACATTTTTTTGTGAATTGTTGGCCTTCTGGAAAGTATGTTAATTTACTGTATATGTACTCAATACTTGGTAGGGGCTCCTTTTGCTTGAATTACTGCCTCAATTCGGCGTGGCATGGAGGTGATCTGTTTGTGGCACTGCTGAGGTGGTATGGGAGCCCAGGTTTTTTTGACAGTGGCCTTCAGCTCATCTGCATTTTTGTGGCATTTTTTGAATTCATCACAAATTCAAATTCACTCATCATTGTTTATTGTACTCTTCAGTTGGATGGCCGGCATTGTCATCCCGTAGGCTTAAGCATTGGTACTTATTTATATATAAAGTCATTCTAGGTTTACTTCCCTCATATTTACAGCAGAATATCTTTCAAAATGGAATAAAGAGATATAGAGTCACCTGATTTTAAATGTTTTTAGTGAATTGTTTTTCTGTGTATGTAAACTAATTTATTTTGTTTTATGTGTAACTAAATGTGCTGCCTATCTTGCCCAGGACCCTCTTGTAAATGAGATTTTAAATCTCAAGAGTTTTTCATTCCTGGTTAAATAAAGGTTTAATAATAATAATAATAATAATAATAATAATAATAATGTAGGCTGTCTGCCTGCAGTTAAAAAGTTCTCAGAAATAATCACAATGGTTTTGTTTAACCTATTTATGTACAATTATTCTGAAAATAATTTCTAATGTCATCTAAAAATGTAATTGGCCTGATTAAATTGTACCATTATAGAATTATGACCTCAAAAGTGTAGTAATTTAGTGAAAATACTGTGAAATGACAAATGGCATGACATTTGAAAGCATAACAACTGAAGGGCTATGAAACATCAGTCAATAAAGCATTTTTCTTAAACAATGGCTCTTAAAGTTTTGAACTAAAATATTATATAGCCTTTGAATAAAAACAAAATAATTAAGGAAAAGTTAGAGAGTGTGGGCTGCTTCTGGTGCTTGGATTTGTACTTCAATAATGAGGTCCAAGTTTAAGAATACGCCAGAATTTTATTTTTTTAATGCATTTTTCTCTCTCTAATTAACAGCATTAACTTGCAATGAAAGACGTCTTCCCTCAGGTAGACTGAATGTTTTCCTGCCTTGCAAGATGTTGGGTTCATGATCAATAAATAGTTTGCATTCGCCCTACCTGATTTGGCAAAATCAAAAATCGGATAGTGAAAGTGAATTGCCATCGGTGCGAGTCCTGCAGAGGATTCCGCTTGGTCTGAAAGCCTTCCTCAAATGGCTACGTTCACAATAAAACAATGACTTGCATAAAAATAAAAATAATGATTAATTATCAATTGCAAATTTATTATTGATATGGACTGGTTAAAATAATAATATGGGCTGCGAGAAAATAATAAATAAAAAGAGTGGGGCTGCTATGCAGGCAGTCTAGGGACAACATCCATATTTCAACCCAGTGGCATGACAACAACGGCCCTCTCGGCCAAAAAAAAAACAGACCGGCCCTCCGGGAATTCTCCCGGTGCTCCCGATTAGCCAATCCGGGCCTGGTTGAGACATGACTTGACTAGTGAAGATCAACTGTGACTTGGCTGGCCTCACGATGATCAATTGTAACTTGACCTGATTCACGATGATCAACTGTGGCTTGACTGGACTCATGATTGACAGCTGTGATGTAATGGGGCATTGTTGTGTCCGCCGTTTTGCAATCAGGCTCCGCTGTTGACGCCATTTTGTGAGCACGCGTTCTGGTGCAGCCACCATTTCAGTCCAAGATGCGGTGTAGCATTCTTCCTCCGCGACACCCACAGTTAACAAAGTAATGAACGCGGACCATCAGATTGTAGGGGTTGATTAATGCCATCACAGAAAAACAGAAAACTCTATCAACTAACAGTCCGGTAAATCTGAGTAAAATGCATCATAATCAGAGGTTTGAGACTGACCCAAATTTAGGTTGGTCAACAACACACTGTTGTTCTAAATGGAAAAACACAATAGCCTCTACAGTGTAAGCATACATTACTAGTGCCGATGTGTTAGCCGTAGCTCTAAAACATTTTAGTCCGTTACTAATTTGAGCGTAGATTTGCAGTGTTATAGACTTAACACAATCAATTAAAGTCAATGATCTCAGAGTAAGTCAAAATAAATTAAAATGAAGCAATTAATTATCAGTCAGGTAAATATGTATAATTTTGCGCCATTTTGTGATCAGGCTCCGCTGTGCCGCCATTTTGTGAGCGCGCTCTGGTGCAGGCACAATTTCATTCAAAGACGCAGTGTCGCATTATTCCTCTGCGACACCCACAGTAAACAGAAAGCTAACAGTCAACAAAGCATAGTCCAGAAACTGTGCGATTGATGAACGAGGACCATCAGATTGTAGGGGTTGATTAATGCCATCACACAAAAACTCGAACAGTCCGGCAAATCAGAGTAAAATGCAATGGCTAGATACTCCTGAATGTAGTCCTCGAGTGATCGTGGGCCGTGTTTAAGAGCTTATAATATTCTTGCTGTGTCCATAACTGGCCAGTGTCCACTTGAACAACTCCTGGATCCTTGTGTGGCCGAGTATTCTGGCAACGGAGCTGACGCGCACGGATACCCATGTGCAAGCTTTTATTCAGAAACATAGTCAAACACAGGCAGGGTCAAACATCAGTAAACAGATATTTTTAGGGCAAGACACAAGAGTATTCCGAGAGCAAACATGGAACGTCGATCAGCGAACAATATCCAAAGGGTTTGACAATAGGGGTAATCCGAGTACACGAGCAATAGTCCAAACAGGAGCAACAAGACGATAGGGCAATCCCCCCCAAAAAATGCAAGAATCAAATCACAGGTAAACAGGCTTGGCAAGACTAAGTCTATGAAACTAGGAATTGCTCCGTAAAGTAGCTATCAGCTATGACTGCGATAAACGCTAAACAATACTCTGCAGAGAGGAAGAGGATGTCCAAGGTTTAAGTAGCATGTCTGATGGGAATCAGCTGTGTAACCGGTGCAATGGATGATAGGAATTGTAGTCCGAGGTGAAGGTCAACAGTAGTGTAGTGCAAGAGTCCATGTGGTGAGCCTCTGGTGGTGAGTGAACGGAAGTTCATAGACCGGATTCGTGACAGTGTGAATTTTCCCGCTCTTGCAGAATACAATTTGGACAAAGGTTTCTATAGCAAGAATCTTGTAAGGTTCACGAATTGGCCCAATGGAGGTATCCAATTGTGGCTGAAGGTTTCTTGCTTGTTCATTTTTTTTGCACACAAATTATTTAATTTAAGTTTTAAGTAATTTAAGTAACTCTAATCTGACTCCATTTTATTATGATCTCGAATTTAGGTTGAAATGCCAATTGGTTGTTTGTTCATTTCTAATTATTATCATTAATCTGACATTTGATTATTCTATTTTGCTCTTTAATTGTATTGAATCTAATTAATCTTATTTCTATAACATTTTGAGTCTCGTACTGGCCGGTATATGGATCTTATATTCACAAACTCGTCAATCTTGGTCATTAGACAGAGGCGATTGACTCTTATATCACACTTATATAAGGCAAGACTATATCCAAACAGAAGTCATGACCATTACTAAAGAACCAAGTTGACCAACTTATCTTCTTCCAAGTAACTTTATATAATCATGCCGTGATTTCTCTCATACACTTAGCTAGAATCATTTTACCACAATCAGAGGTTGAGGCTGACCCGGATTTAGGTTGGTCAACAACACACTGTTGTTCTAAACGGAAAAACACAATAGCTACAGTGTTATAGACTTAACACAATTATTTAAAGTCAATGATCTCAGAGTAAGTCAGAATAAATTAATGTAGCAATTAATTATCAGTCAGGTAAATATGAATTATGCCAAGTACAAAGCCAATTTTAAGATATCAGATCAATACAAGACATCAAATTCTCAAAGATAAATCTAAGAGTAAGATGCATACCTGACTTTACAAAAAATACATAGGGCCCTATTTTAACGATCTAAGTGCATGGTTTAAAGCGCAAGGTGCAGGTGCACTTAGGGCGTGTCCGAATCCACTTTTGCTAGTTTATTGACGGGAAAAATTGTCGGGCTCACCTGGTGCATGGTCTAAAAGGGTTGTCCCTATTCACTTAATGAGTAATGGGTGTGTTTTGGGCATAATGTGCAATAAACCAATCAGAGTCTCATCTCCTATTCTCTTTAAGAGCCAGTTGCGCTCATGCTATGGCGTATGTGCTATTTACATGGCAAGCGCAAAGACTGAACGCGTCTCCAGAGAGGAAACGGAGCTGCTCGTGCATGAGCAAATAGGTAGCCTAATTCTGATACATGCAATGACTATCCATTATGACATTTGGGCATTTTTACATTTGGGCCTACACAATAATAACCTTTTATATTGTAATCCTGTAATTTTTTATATTTGGAATGTTTGTTTGCTGCTGCGCGTCCCTGTGTGTGTACTAAGTAGAGTGTATGTGCGTTGTGGATCCACCTATAGGCACATGTTACTAACGCGCTCTTTAAATAACAAAAAAATACTGCGCCATTGGCTTTAGACCAGGTTTTCATTAGTCAAAGTCAATTTCAGTTAACGTATAGGTCTATTTAAGTTGCCTCAAAATAGCAACGCGCCAACAATGCAGCTCGTTTTCAGACCAGCATGCCAATGAGCAAACAGATGGGCGCAGATGCATTTACTATTTAAACAACGTGGTGCTGGATGTGAAAATGATAAGTGGGTTGGGCTGAAACTAGTAAAAGACACTTGCTTCGTGCCTGGCGCCGTATTGCTCCAGGTTTATAATAGGGCCCATAGTGTGGAGTGTAGAGACACACTCCACGCTATGGACTTCTGACTACAGAATCGCGCTGAGCTTTTTTGCCGTTTTTCATTTAAATACTCAGACAGAGACATACATTCTCCAAAATATAGACAGGAACTAACAATTTGAATTTGCATTGATCAAATCCAGTTAAGGTCCAGTCCACCTTTTGGGACAGAAGGTAATTTGCATGAAAGACACTGGGAGATGACACACCCTCTACAGCAGTGATTTAAAAGTGACTTAAAATTCATTAATTCTTAGGGGAAACAAAATGAAAATTGGAACTTTAAATTAGCTAGACTGTAACTTCAAGTTCTCCTGTTTATAATGATATATGGCACTTGATGCTGACTGTTATAATAGGTCTTAAAAAACAAAGAAAAGTGCAGGCGTGTCAGGTGCCCCAAAAATGTTCTAGGTATTTAAGGGTTAATATAATCTGTTTTGTTTTTTTCCAAGCTACTAAAGCTGAAATATCTTCAGTATGCAATGTCCTGTTCTTCTCTTCATCTCATCTGTTTCAGCAGTAGTTGGTGAGTTAATCTTTTCATTGGTGAGATATTCCTCCTCATCATAGTTGGATATGTAGTAAAATCACCAAAGACCCTAATTCTGCCAGTATTAGCTTGTTACTATGGTATTCTAGTCATATATTTCTTGTCATATAGACATTATCTAGTCAAATATTTGCATGTATTTTTGCTTATTAACTGTGTTAAAATAAACTTTCACATTGGCATTATATTTTGTATGAATCATTACCCAGGAAAGTTATTGATTAACTCCCATGTGCCTTTTTATCTTATTTTATTTTATTATCTACAGTGTGGCCATGGACTAAATAAAATGAGGCATTTAAAGAGGATATTGCAGGTTTTTTTATCCATCTGAATTATTGTCTTTCTCTTACACAGGCATGATGAGTGTACAAGTTACCAAACCTGTGGTTTCCCACTGCCACCAGGCTATCACTCTGCACTGCAATGTTTCTCTATCCGATGGAAAGGACCGTGAATTCCAGGTTACTCATCTGAGTTGGATTAAAGAATCAAATAAAACAATATGCTCAGAAAGCAAGACAGTAATGAAAGGTTCCATCCACTGCCAATACATGCCAAACAAACAGCTGGTACTGACTATTGCCCACCCAAAATCAGATGACATTGGACGCTATATCTGCAAACTCAGATCCTCCCATGGACATACAAGTGCTAATACCAATGTGACATTGGGTATGTAGGCTGAAATGTTATGATTGAGAGTGGATAATAAACAAGAATAAACGTATATAGGGAATGTACATAAATTAAACATATAACCCAATTGGAATGTAAAAGGGGTTGTTACTATAAACAGTAATCTATAATGAAACTTGATTTCCCACTGTGACAATTTCATAGTAAAACTGCAGCTAAAATATAGCTTAGCCTTTGATGCACAAGCTATAAAAATGCACAACATGAGTCTAAAATGACCTATTCTTATTTCCTATGTTATTTAATACTTCTCTGGGCATTTATTTGTTTAATCTTATCTTTTAAAATCAATAGGTGGGGTGTGCCCTCCAAGCGTCTTTGACCAGCTCCTTGATGAATAGCCATCATGCATTGGTAACACCACCCATGTTGTCAGGGTGTTGGCCAGGGGTGGCCAACATCTGTCCAGGAGAGCCCCAGTTCAGCAGAGTTTTGCTCCAACCTTAACAAAGCTTACCTGCCTGTAGCTTTCTAGTAACCCTTATACACTGATTAGCTTGTTCAGATATGTTTGATTAGGGTTGAAGCAGGACTGCGGCTCTCCAGGACCAACATTGGCCACCCCTGGTGTAGACAATGAGGGTGTCAACTAGGGTTGTGCAATTAATCACATGTTATTAATTGCACAGCCCTAGTTTCAACATCCAGTACATTGCACCATAGCACCATAGGCCACCTGAGAGAGACCATAGGATACTTGGTGTCCAAAATTTGATTGATGAGGAGGAATTTTTCATAAAAATTCCACCCCCCACTACTCCCTCCCACGATAATTGGACACTTGCTCGTGTACACCCCCACCCGTCTAACCGGCCATCTGATTCATCCACCCCAGTGATTACAAGGAATTTATGGTGGTTTTGGGAAATGTGTGGGCCGTTTTAAAACTGTTATGTGCTTTAAACTTTAAATTGTGAAGCGGTGTTAAACGGTACCATGGGAAGATTTTATTAAAGTATTTTCCCACACATATCAAGAAAAAATTTCAAACATACACGTAAAATCAGCAATTACTTTTTTCCCCTGTAAAACAAGTCAAGACGGGCTAGTGGTGATAAAACAATTTAAAACTAGTTAGAGTTTGTTACAAGTTAAATAAAAAGAGTAGAGCACGTTCGTTAAAACAATAAGACACATTTTAAAAAAGGTAGGCTAGAGTTTATAACAGATACAAAGTTAAATAAAATAAAATAGAGGTGTCCGACTTACCGTGATGTAAAACAAAAAGAATCAGACCGTTGAAACAATACCATAAGATAGTTGTCAAATCTTGTAACATCACAATTTAAAACTAGTTGTCACAATGGTAGAAAAGTTAAACAAAAGAAAACTAAATGTGTATCTCACGGCGATCGTTTAAAGCAACCGCATAAGATACTTGTCAAAATCTATGTTGTACCCTACCATTAGCTATACTGACAGAAAGTTAAACATAACAAAAAGTCCTGATCATCTTGCGTTGCTACATCCTCACAATGCGGTATCAAATCTCAGAATGAGCTTAGGAGAGCTGCAATCAGACCACGCCCGCTAACCCGCCCCCAAGTAGTGGTGGTCACGCAGCCCCTCCTTTTGTGACGCTATGTTTAAAAAAGTGTACTGAGGATAACTTATCTACACACAAAGTACAAATGGAGATTTTGCGAATTTGAAAAACAGACAATTATTCTGCAACAATGGCTGAGGCATTATCACCTAAAACTCCCGAGAAGACCGTTGAGGGTGCTATGGACGATCTCACTCTTGCACCTAGGAAGATGAAACACTGTCCATGTTTGACCAACTTCCTCCACAAATCTTTGGATAATGTCAAGCGTGAGTTTCATTTATTCGGTAATCGTGTTTGCAGTTACAACTTCGACAAGACCAACATGGTGGTTAGACTGAGCACCGCGGACAATGATGAAAGGATCACGTACAACACATACGATGACCCCGACTTGTTTTTCACTGTAAAATACTGGTATTTATTTTACAACTATGTTTGGCATGAACTAAAAGACAGTTGTGTTGACCCTCTATTCATAGGGGAATGGAATGTTATTACGCCTGGAATGAGGTACAGAGTGCTGGGGATCACGTTAACAAGTGATTACATTTATATACTTTGTAGCGACCAGACTGAAGGTTTACCTGAGCATGCTTGGCCAAAATCTGAAGAGGATCACCTCAAATATTATATAATTAAATTCTTGTTTCAATGGAAATATGTGTCTGCATTAGAAGACATATTTGGAAAGATTGACAAATTGTTTAAGTGGTGCGAGGCATTTGACAGATACAAAAACATAAAAGGGAAATTGTTTCACCCTGAATGGTATGTGTCCAGTCGGAGAGACGTACGTGTAGCTCCGCCTATGTTCTATAATCATTAAATACAGACCGACAGGACTCTCAGAGGATATATGCTTCAAACACTAACGTCGACAACATGACCCAAGAAAATACCTCAACACCTCAGGGTTTTGTATGCGATGACACCACATCCGCAGTGGGGTCGTCTACGGACAACATTACCTGGCTAAACACATTTTGTATAGAGCTCGGATACCATAACCTCGCTTTCCTAGCAAAGTACAGATTGCCTCAAGCTGCACCAACTGATGTTACAGACTCCGATACATTCTCGGATACAGTCGATGGGTGCATCGGTGTAACCGGTCATAAAATCATTAAAGCCATTGTCTGGATCATTCTGGAACATCTGGTGGAAAGACAGCTAAAGAAAAATTGCTACGGTTGC
Source organism: Ptychobarbus kaznakovi (assembly GCA_027422405.1). Taxonomy (NCBI): domain Eukaryota; kingdom Metazoa; phylum Chordata; class Actinopteri; order Cypriniformes; family Cyprinidae; genus Ptychobarbus; species Ptychobarbus kaznakovi. Next base: position 29,079 of record JAPDDN010000232.1, read on the forward strand.
GAGGTCCACCATCCCTCGCAAACACAACATTCATGTCTCTATGAGGCCCCCGCGTACTATTTTGTCGGGTGTTTTGAAGAACTGAGGGGTAAAGTGTGTAAATCTTATCTAAAACTCATTCTGGCCCGAACCTTGAAACTGTTCGGTTTATCACCGCACCTCCAAAGGATTCACGGTGTTGTTTACGTAAACGTTTAATGAAATAAAAAATATTTGGGGTGGTAAAGAAAAGTGCCATGTTACATGAACACGGGGTAGCTCTGAAGGATAAAGAAGTAACGGATTGGTTAACCGCTCAGGATGCGTATACATTACGCAGAACCGCACCTATCAAATACAAACGGAATAGAGTGATGATGTGCAAGAAAGACGTACAGTTTTAAGCAGACTTGGTCGACATGTCTGCTTATTCAAAAGACAACGATAATATCACATTTTTACTGACTTGTATAGATGCTTTCAGCAAGTATGCTTGGGCGCGCCCACTGAAGAACAAGACGGGGAAGGAGGTTACGAAAGCGTTAAAATCTATACTCAAAGAAAAGCATGTACCGCAAAAATTACAGACTGATAAAGGCACTGAATTATTTAACAAACATTTTCAACAACTGATGAAAAAGTATAACATACATCATTTTGCGACAGCAAGAGACGTAAAAGCACCAGTAATGGAACGCTTTAACCGTACGCTTCGTGACAGATCATCTCGATTTTTAACAGCAATCAGTTCAAAGCGTTACTACGACATCTTACAAGATCTTATAGACGGGTATAACGCAAGCTATCATACAAGCTTTATAATGAGATCCCTGGACGTTCATAAAGAAAACGAGGCGGATGTGTTTAATAACTTGTATGGAAGGATACGTAAAGACACACCTGTCTTTAGGTATAAAATTGGTGATGTTGTTATGGGTGTCTAAAGTCAGGTATGTGTTTTCTAAGGGATATGAACAGAATTACACAGAAGAATCACACATCAAAAACAGGATATTTCTAAAAGCACCAACAAACACATCTTTGATATTTTACGGGAAGTTGGCTATTATTTTAGGGTTAAAACCGGGCGTGTCTCTAGGGTCTGTAAATCAGCCTCGCAAAGATCATTCTGATGCCGCAACTGTTGTGACGTATGCCCCGCATCAGGCCGACATAAGAGGGGCCTTTTATAGCATGTATATATACACCAACATGATCGAATATCAATCAGTCGGCAATTCGTATGTACCACTACTGAGAACTGTACATATAGCGGAATCGTCTACAAAATATACATACAAAAAATGTATAGCCTGAATGCACTGTTAGTCCCTTTGGATAAAAGCATCTGCTAAATGCATAAATGTAAATGTAATTTTCTAATGATGTCGTCAGTGTTAGATTCGATAAGCCACGTTACGTACTGTGAATAAAACTAATATTACAGACATCTGCATCGAGGTGGGATAGGTGGGATTTTCAAAGCGCTTTTCAGAACAGCTCTACCTCTGTTGAAAAGGAATTTTAGTATAGCAAAACCACATCTAAAAGCTGCTGCAAGATATATAGCTTGTGATGTTGTAACCACAGCCCTGTCGAGATCGTATAATGATAATAATAATAACAATGGTCAAAATGGTAAAGGGCTAATGGTTATGTCACACGGATCTTTTAAACCACCCGGAGTGCGAATATTTTGGAGGAGTGGCCACATGAAAAAGGCTAAACGCGTTAGTAAGAAGCGTGCGGTCGCAAAACGCTCAAGATACACCGAGCGAAATGTGTAAAAAAAAGACCACTGAACGCCATATTCTAAACCATGGCTCTATTCGACAATATGGCGGAGGAGTGTATTAAATCAGAGCTAGATTTATTTACTGTTCCTATGACCCAGACATCTATTGAAAAAAACTCCTACATCGAAATACCTCCTCTATCTGCAATAACGGATTCATCGCCGCTAGAATTTATACTGGGGATGGATGACGATTACATAGATCTAAATAACACTGTTATACACAGATCAAAATTACCAGGCCGGATGGTACCAATATAGCGGACGGCGCACCTGTCAGTTTAATAAATTACCCCGGAGCATGTATATTCTTACAGGTGGATGTTTCTCTAGGCGATCGTCTCATAACGCAGAGTTCTAGTACATATCCTTACAGATGTTTGATCGAAGCTCTGAACAATTTTGGAAAAGACACCCTTGAAAGTGTCTTTTCAGCAGGATTGTTTTACGGAGACACGCCGGGTCACATGGATGCTACCAACCCCACAGGTAGAAAATACAGGATTGATGAAGCGAGCGGCATTCACTAATAATAGTAACATCATAGAATTACTAGCCCCCATTCATAGTGACATTTTCTTTCAAGAAAAAAATAACGTTGAACGTGTAGATATAAAAATATGGATGACATGAGCTAAAGACGTTCTCTGTCTGATGCGAGATGACGCTGTTGGGTATAAACTCAATATTGTATCAGCAACTCTTTTTGTGAAAAAAGTTTCTGTTTCACCGGCATTCGGTTGGGTCACGTGCAGGCTCTTCTATCAACCACTGCTAAATACCCCGTAGAAGAATCATTATATAACAACTTTAAAATATGTAGGTTTTTATAAAGCCTATTGCTCATTTTTCTTGTTTTTCACTAAAGTTTACCGTGTTCTTTTCTGTACATACATCACCTGATGATCTGAAAACAGACAGCAATGGAGCTTGGAGACAGTGGAACACAGGAGCGGTGGAGATCTGGGAGCGGAACACAGGAGCGATGAGACTGTAGACAAAAGGTAAGAGGGTCAGGTGAGTCAACGTGGAATGTTTGAGACCAGACAGTGACTGTTCAGGAGGAGTGCATTGATATAGTACTCTTGATGACTGGTGACAAGTGGCGGTGATCAGTAATCAGGTGAGTTGAAACTGGTGTGTGTACTTGGTGGTGACTGAGGTGACTGTGATGACTGTGACTCCCTGACAGTACCCCCTCCTCCAGGGGCGGCTCCTGACGCCCCACGAACGGCGACTGGGCCAAGATCTCTCATACTTAGTAGATGGAGGGTTCCTCTTGAACTAGGTACCGGCAGTACCACCTTGAGAGGAGGTGGTACTGCCGGTTCTTCGGTGCCTGGGACAGAGGGAAACTAGGGCTCGAAAAGTCAGACGTGGAATGCGGGGTGAATACTATACCAGGCTAGGAGTTGAAGGAAGAAGGTGACCTCATTTATCTGCCTCTCGATGGTGAAGGGACCTATGAAGCGAGGACTCAGCTTCCGGCAGGGTAGACAGAGACGCAGATCCCGGGTCGAGAGCCATACCTGATCTACTGGACGATAGAAGGGGGCTTGCGACCGACGGGTATCTGCAAAGTCCTTGTGTCTCCGCACTGCCTGCTGGAGGTGGACATGGGCTGAATCCCAAACGTGAGCAAGAAAGTTTGGTCCACAGTTGGAACGTCTGACGGTTCTCCTGTCCAGGAAAACAGAGGAGGTTGGTAGCCGAGTATGGGTTGTGTCCCCGTGGTGGTCTGCCAGAGGGAGTCCTGTGCATACTCTGCCCAGGGAAGGAAACGGTTCCAGCTGTGCTGGTTGTTATGGCAGTAGGCCCGGAGGTACCTCCCTAACTCCTGTATCTCCCGCTCAGTCTGGCCGTTGGCCTGGGTGTGATATCCGGAGGAGAGGCTAACTGAGATTCCCAGGAGTTTGAGGAAGGCCTCCCAGACGTGGGAAATTAATTGTGGCCCACGATCGGAGACGATATTTTCCGGGATACCATAGTTGCGGAAGATGTGGTGAAACAGGGCTTCAGCTGTTTATAGGGCTGTGGGGAGGCCTCTGAGGGGATTTTGCTTGCAAGCTTTAGAGAATCGATCCACCGCAAATAGAATACAGGTGAATCCCTCGGAGTTGGGAAGATCAGTGGCGACGGGGGATTGGTAGGGGTACCAATTTTCCGGCGGGGAGGTGATGTGGAGATTTGGATATTTCCAGAAAAGACTGAAGCCTTGGATGAATCTGCGGTAGAAGTTGGCGAATCCTAGGATTGGAGTTGGAGTTCCTTGATTGAATGTGGTTGGGGCCAGTCCTGGATGGCTTGTACCTTCAATTCAATTCAAGATTATTTGTATAGCGCTGTTCACAAAACTGTAGCTTTACAGGAAATTAAATGTATACAATAGATTTATATATTGCAGAAACTTAATAGATTTAACTTATGGCAAAATTTGTTTAATTCTGTATATTCTCTGAGGGGTTGGTATCATCTATTCTCAGGTGTTTGGTCATCTCGGATCATTTAAGGGTTGGATCCAGACTGAAGCTTGTGTCATTCCTAGGATGTTAATCCCGTGGCAGAAACAGAGAAACAAATAGAGACATAATTAGAGTAGCTGTTGTTCCATCCAAGCCAAAATTATTTGTTCAACCCAAGCTAAAGCATAATAATGTGTATTTGATCATATATAACTGCAGTACAAGATTATGAGATGCATTATATGAATGCTTGGCTAAAGAGATGTGTCTTTAATCTAGATTTAAACAGAGAGAGTGTGTCTGAACCCCCGAACATTATCAGGAAGGCTATTCTAGAGTTTGGGAGCCAAATATGAAAAAGTTCTACCTCCTTTAGGGGACTTTGCTATTCTAGGTACTACCAAGTGTCCAGAGTTTTACGACCTTAGGAAGCGGGTTGGATTTTCACGTGATAGTAGATTAGTTAGGTACGCAGGAGCTAAACCATTTAGGGCCTTATAGGTAAGTAATAATATTTTGTGACTGATACAACACTTAATAAGTAGCCAGTGCAGAGACTGTAAAATTGGAGTAATATGATCATATTTTCTTGACCTGGTAAGGACTCTATCTGTAGCTTGTTTATTGAAGATGCAGGACAACCACCTAGCAGTGCATTACAATAGTTCAGTCTAGAGGTCATGAATGCATGAACTAGCTTTTCTGCATCAAAAACACTTAACATGTTCCGTTGCTTGGCAATGTTTCTAAGATGGAAGAATGCTGTTTTTGTCACATGGGAAATATGATTTTCAAAAGATAAATTGCTGTCTAATACAACACCCAGATTTTTTACTGTAGAGGAAGGAACAGGACATCCGTCTAGTTGCAAATTGTGATCCAAGAGATTCTGTGTACTGTTTTTTATTCCAATAAGTAATATCTCTGTCTTATCGGAGTTTAAAAGAAGAACATTTTTGGTCATCCAATCTTTTACATTTTTAACACAAGCAGTTAGCTTAGATAATTTAGAAGTTTCAACTGGTCTTGTTGAGATATATAGTTGAGTATCATCAGCATAACAATAGAAATGAATCCCATATTTTCTAATAATATTACCAAGGGGCAACATGTATATTGAAAATAGCAGAGGACCTAGGACAGATCCTTGTGGTACTCCATACTTTACTGGTGATAATTGAGATGACTCCCCATTTAAATAAACAAAGTGGCAGCGATCGGCATGTAGGATCTAAACCATCTTAAAGCCTGCCCTTGAATACTTGTATAGTTTTGTAATCGATCTATGAGTATGTCATGATCTATAGTGTCAAACGCAGCACTAAGATCAAGGAAAACTAGCAATGAGATGGAGCCTTGGTCTGATGCAAGAAGCAAGTCATTTGTAATTTTAACAAGTGCAGTTTCTGTGCTATGGTGGGGTCTAAAACCTGACTGAAATTATTCATAGATTTAATTTTTTTTGCACAAAATTTTAGACATAATCGGAAGATTTGAAATGGGTCTGTAGTTTGCCAGTTCACAAGGATCTAGTTTTGGTTTCTTAATAAGAGGCTTAATAACCACCAGCTTGAATAGTTTTGGGACGTGACATAAAGATAACGATGAGTTAATAATATGGAGAAGCGGTTCTTCTGCTACAGGTAACAACTCTATCAATAATTTAGTGGGTACAGGATCTAATAAACATGTTGTTGGTTTAGATGCAGTGATACGTTTATTTAGCTCATCCAGTCCTATAGTTCTAAAGCACAGCAGTTTTTTTCTTTGGGTACGATGAATGAAGCTGATGTACTAGACCAGGGGTGTCAAACTCAAGGCCCACTGGCCTATTCCGGCCTGCTGCATCATTTTATGTGGTCCACCAGAGCATATGATTGTCTTAAAAAAAGAAAACAAAACACCTATGCTACTTTATATCGTACATCATGAAAGTGCGTATCAATACCACAAGTTTCTGTTTCTATTTGGTGCTCTATTTATATCCAGAAATTGACTTTAGTGTGTATACGATGCGTAGTGGTTTGGATTAGGGGTGTGGGGTTTTTCGGTTGATGACGACAGTGTGGACGGCTCAAAGGAATAAAGCGGACCTCATCAAGTGCTCGAGCACCACTGACGGAATAACACAATGTTCTCCATTTTTTTAACGAATAAATAAAATCGATGGAAGCTTTCAGACACGACTTCTCCTTTTCCTGCGGAGTTATTTTAATGACAAATGTCCAGAGCGCATTATAGCCTGAAAGAGCGCATCAAATGCGCGAGCGAAAATCTCTCCGCTCGCAGGATTCCCATTCATTCACTCTCACATAAAACGGACGAGCTCTCTATCGGTCAGACATTAGCCTACATGTTTGCACTAAAAAAAATGATCTTCTCTCCTGAATTTACTGTTGCCTTTTTGTGGGCATGCACCGGCAGAAACACAAATATTGCAGCATAACAGTGTCTCGCACGTGTCCCGCATAAAATGTCCATATATAGCCAGTTCAAGCGCAGATTAGTCAGTTTCGAAAAAAATTATAAGAATGAAAAAAACTCATGGAATGTCTAAGGATCCAGAAAGTGAATGCATTCAAACAGTTAGTTCAAACCCGCTCTAATGCAGATAAAACAGACGATTTCATCAGAGATGACAGAGATAACAGTAGGCCACTCACGTACAGATGTCATACAAAAAAAATCATAATTTGGCTTAAAAGCACGAGTGGTTTATCATGGATGCTGGCTGAAGGTGTTTTAGAATACGCAGTAGTCAGTGGTTTAGAAATGGAACAGTCAGGTCAAGGCAGCTCGATTAGTGGTCTTTTGGCATGTTCCTGTTTGGTATCGCAGATTGACTTGTGCTATAAACTACTAAATGTAATGTAGAAATTTTCATTTTCTGTGAAGCTGCTTTGCAACAGTGTATTATGAAAAGCGATATACAAATAAATGTGAATTGAATTGCAAATAATTATGAATGTATTTATTTATTGTGGCACTATATACATTCATTGCGAATTATGAAAATTAAAAAGTACTTTTTATTAATTTAGTTTGAATTTATTTATGGGTGGGAGAGTGGGGTTGAGTATGGGCACTTCTTTTTTTCGACTTTAAGCATTGATTGCTTATTATATGTACGCCAAATTCGTGCGAATCATATGTACGCCAAATTCATGCATATCATATGCACGCCAAAGTCCATTTCTGCGTATAAATCGCATGCCAAATAGGAACAGAAAATGGTGCTATTGATATGCATTTTCATGAGACCGGGCTTATTTGTTTTATCTTAAATGCCATCTGTCACACGTTTTTAGCAGCGCACAATTATTTATTGTAGCACAAATGTAACAAAAATGTTTTTAACAAAGTTTATTTAATGACTTGTTTTTGATGATATTTGTCTTTGTTATTTACTTTGATGTATGGAGTAATGTGGATTTCTTAACCTGATAAATGAAAAGTATTTGTTAAAATAGCACAGAGTAATAACATACCTTTTTACATATATGCAAATGCATATACAATATTTGTAACTTAAATAAGTAGCTAATAATAAAATAAAGAGGCAGTTATTTAACAATAGGTTAAGGAGTGGTAACATTTGTACATACTTAGTTACAACCGGCCCTTTGATGGCAGCCATAATGTCGAAGTGACCCTCAGTGAAAATGAGTTTGACACCCCTGTACTAGACGCTGTAGAATCTACATTTGTTAATCTAGCCACTGTGCTAAATAAAAACCATGGATTGTTTTGGTTATTATCTATAAGTTTGCGGACATGCTCGGTCCTGGCAGCTTTTAGAGCCTGTCTATAGCTAGACATACTGTTTTTACAAACAAATTACAAATTAAGCTCAGATGAGCTTTATTTGTCACATACACAATTATACAGAGTATAATGAGGAGTGAAACGTGTTCTCTGCATTTAACCCATCCAAGTGGAGCAGTGGGCAGCCGACATTGCAGCGCCTGGGGAGCAGTTGGGGGTTCGGTGCCTTGCCCAAGGGTCTCACCTCAGTCGTGGACACTTCTTGCCAGAGCCAGGATTCGAACCCACAACCTTGGGTTACCTCGGGTTTCAAATCCAACGCTCTATCCATTAGGCCACGACTGTCCTGTTTTCCACACAATTTTAAAGACTTCCAAGTTAGTTTTTCTCCATTTGCGCTCAAGATTATGACTTTCTTTCTTGAAAGAATGGGTATAACATCATCACTTTGAGGTACGATATCTATATCAGTATCAATTCCATGCGATATAATTAAATCTAGCGTATTATTAAAATGAAGAGTGGGCCCGGTGATATTTTGCTTGACTCCAAAAGAGTTTATTAGGTCAGTAAACGCAACATCATATGTCCAACGTCCAACATCCAAACCGCAAACGTCCTAATGCATCATTTGTACTATCTACGTGAATGTTAAAATCTCCTACAATTAGTGCTTTATCAACATTAACCAATAGGTCTGAGAGAAAATCTGCAAATTCTTTTAGAAAATCTGTATATGTCCCAGGGGGTCTATACACAGTAGCCAGAGCAAGAGATAGGACATATTTCTTTTGCATATCTGACAGTGTAACATTAAGCATAAGTATTTCAAATGAGTTAAACCTGTATCCTGTTTTCTGAGTAACATTGAGAATATCACTATACATTGTTGCGACACCGCTGTCACGACCAGTCTGACAAGGCTCATGCTTATAACAGTAGCTTGGTGGAGTAGATTAATTTAGACCAATATAATCATTTGATTTAAGCCAGGTTTCAGTGAGACAGAGTACATCTAAACTTTTATCTGTGATCATTTCATTTACAATAACTGCTTTCGGTGTGAGTAACCTAATATTTAGGAGCCCAAGCTTTAAAAATAGTTTTTGTTCATTTATTTGGCATTTTTCTGGTTTAATCACGATCAGATTTTTTTCTAGATCCTGCATAAAATTATTATTTTGCCCTCACTATTCGGGGAACAGACACAGTCTGTATAGATCGGACACTGCAAGTACTCCTATCGTATAAGTGGGTAAAACAAAAGTAATCATAGCAGTTATTTGAGAATTTGCTTACTAGTCAGATGGAGCGAAGCATCCTGGAGATGTTGTCCGACAGGTGTTACGCTCCAACTCTGCTGGGGTGCAGGCCATCAGCACGGAAAAGCCTAGGATCGCGGGTATCTGGCCTCAGTGTGTTTCTGTTGACACGATATGATGTTTCTTAAAATCGAAATGACATCACCTTGTGCGCTAGCAGCAATCTTTTCTACTTCACGGTAAGATAGCAACCGTCTAGGCACTTAGAAAAGTCTCTCAAAGTACTGAATAACGCGGTTCAGCATATCATGATCAAGCCTTCTATTTAAATCACGTTCGCGGAACAGTTCCAGAGTGACAGGTGCAATGAGTATTAGGGAAATGAGGACTCATGAAATGACCCCCCTTTAAGGAACTGCTTCCAGACGTTCCCAAGCGCAACAAGGGGAACGGCAGAGCAGGGGCGGCGTAGGGGGAGGGATGGGGGGCCAGGCCCATTTAGAGGAAGAGGGCCAGGAAGAATAGGCAGACAGGGCGGGGCTGGCAGGGCAGGAGGCCATTGGGCAGGCTTGGTAGGCTCTGTGGGCTCAAAGGAGAGCGGGAATACGCGGGCTCCCGGACCGGAGCGGGCTAGGAGTAGCGGGCACCGCAGCTAAATCACCCTGAAGGCTGAGCCGCATGAGGCTATGCAAGCCAGATTTAAATAATCTCAGTGACTCCTCAGGGTTCCAGTACGGCATCATGATTTGAAGGCTCGGCAGGCCTCCCAGAAGAGGACCATGAGGCAGTGCCGACATGAGCCACTTCACTGATAACTTCAATGGGGCAGCGAGGAAAAAGCCCGTGGATGCTGGATAGACCTGCTGGAAAGGTGTCAATTGCAGGTAAGACCAATTTTATTAAGAACAAAAAGCCAACACGGCAAAAATAAACAGGTAGGTGACCATACAGGAACACAGGGCCCCAGCTTAAAACCACAGTAACAAACACTAAACATCTGATACAAACAGTATGGGCGGGAGTGAGTTGTATATTGACCGTGATAATTATGAATTATGAGTCAGGAGGAAGGGAGATGGTGACCTCTGGTGGTGACGGGCCTGGACTGACAATTGTAACCTTGTTCTGTGAAAATAATAACATAACTGTACTTCAAACAATAATAACTAATTATTCAAATTTAAATGGCTTGTGGTTGTGTGTCACCCGCATTTGGGTAAAAGCTTTTACATGGGTGTGTGCACGCTGTATTGTAGGGAGGGGAAGATTCGTGTGAGGGTTTATGACGAACTACAATCTCTTTGCACGTCCTAGGCTGTGGGCTGTCCATCGCATCCTCACCTGTCAATTTAGGATGAGGAACTGAACTTTTAACACATTAAGAAAAACTAATTGCTGTCCAATTCTGTTCCAGTCAGTTCCTGAGATTCACAAAAGAGCTAAACATAATAAACATTGGGGGGTCCAACCCATGGCTTGCGAGCCGCATTCACTCTTTCATCTCAAACTAGGTGTTTTTAATTAAAGGAATCGGTCTTTAAAGTTAGCATAAAATAAGATACATTTGGGCTGAGTTATGCCAGCAAATTAAAAAAAGTCAGATATCAACAAGTAATAAATATGAATCAGCATTTATGCAAAGATGCAGAGGTGAATTTTAACAAGCAGAAGCTTCATCAGCATTTAGAAGTACACAGGCATAGATTAAGTATTTTACACACTGACATGAATGCATTTAGTTTGACCTAAAATGCATAAAAGTATACAAAAAATGCAGAACATAATGTTTGATAAATTGATACAAATAAAAGTGTTTATATATAAAATGTAAAAGACTCAGGTTCACATTACTCACAAAAATTTACCATAAGGGTCCATTTTCCTAAATTGCGATTTATACATAATCTGAAAGCTGAATAAATCATATTTCCATTGATGTATGGTTTGTTATGATAATTAGGACAATATTTTTAAAATCTGGATAAATAAGACTGAGGGTGCAAACAAATCAAATATTGATTAAATCTCCTTTAAAGTTGTTCAAATTAAGCTCTTAGTTTTGATATATTTACAGTAGGAAATTTACAAAATATATTAATGGAACATGATCTTTACTTCATATGCTAATGATTTTTGGCATAAAAGAAAAATGTATAATTTTAACCCATACAATGTATTGTTGGCTATTGCTACAAATATACCCCAGCGACTTAAGACTGGTTTTGTGCTCCATACCAGGGTCACAAATGTTAAATAGTCATTTGAAATAAAAAATAAATAAATCAAAAGATATTTTAAATGTTAAATTAGAACCACCAGTAGGTGTCAGCAAGTCACTGATAAGTGAATCATTGCGATTGAACAGAATAATTTAAACGGTTAATTCAAGGAATGAAACACCGTCATTGCTCAGAGTCAGAGACGCAAAACTGTGTATGGTGGCTGTGTTTGGAATTATTTTTGTTGTCGAAATAGAGCAAAAACAGGCAATATGGTGTCTAAAACGTAAGTCTCTTAATTAACTTCTTGTTTTTTGAACTGTTGTAAAAATAAAAGCTACAGGCCTATGCAATCATGGTGATTTTTTGAGAAAAACGTCATTCTTCATGTGATGTTGACTTACTATATTAAATTATATAAATATATACATTTTCTGCTTCTATATCTTCAATTTTGTGATCATTCGAAACGCATTTTAACAGATTGAATCACGCAGTGAAAGAAAGCACTCCAAATGCACGCACTAGTCTAATCTACTAGATTTCACGGCACACTGTTTAGAGTGATTTGTTTGGTTTTTGGCAAAATACTGATAATGTCAAATCGCACATCGTTAAAACAACAATTACTATATTATCGCAGACAATATTGCACACCCTGCACCACTGTCTTTTTGGCTCATTTGTGCAAAACCTTTTGTTAAACTGTTAAAGCTTCATTTTAACCACCAATGCAACGATGCAAGTATTTACCTTACCTTACCTCTACATGCTTGCGAAGGGCGATGTCGAGATTTTATAAGCTGCTAGTTCGGTCTCCCGAGGCAAACACAGCTTACACTGCATAATAGAGCATAAATATGGCCAGGGGTTCACTGCATTTCCTTCGAGTTCAACTTCAGCAGAGTACGACGGGGTTTGGTTTTCAGCTGGGTCTGCACCAATAACGCCTGTCTAGTCCGTCTGCATCTTTCTTGTGATTTTTAGCGCCAGTTTCTTCTTCTGCCCATTATTTACTGCAGTTGTTTCCACGGAGCGATTTTTTTTTACTCAGTAACGAATGTGTTTTAAAATGTAGCGAAGTACAATACTTCACACAAAATATACTTAAGTAAAAGTAAAATTACAGATTAAAAAAATTACTTAAAAAAGTACAAGTACACAAAAAAGCTACTCAATTACAGTAACGCGAGTAAATGTAATTCGTTACTTTCCACCTCTGGATTGTACAATCATAACCATATGATGTTTGTCACGGTCGTGTTGCGGGAAGGATGCGGGAGACGAGAGGTAAGGTGAATAAAGGTAATTTTAATAACAGAACACAGGATACACCCCTATGTAGACGCGTGAACGGACAAAGACTCAGGGGAAACTCAGGGCTTATAAACACATAGAATGTAATCAGGGAAAACAGCAACAGGTGAGGAGTAATCAAACACAGACGGGGACTAATGAACTAATGATGACAGGAAAACCAAATGTTTTTGGCAAAACAATGTTATTATTTTCCAGCAGTATATTTGATTTCTTAGCCAATTAAAAGTAAGATATATAATAATTGTTTTGTAAATTATACATACATAAATATTATAATACTTATTATTATTATTACTACTACATTTGACATTTCTGTCCCCCTCACTTCTGAAATGATTGATATTCCTCTGCCCTGTAACATAACTGAATATAAAACTTTAGCTATATGCCATGTTTTCTTTATTTGGGCATCAAATATTTTGTGGCTCCATGTGAATTTTATTCGATAGGAAAGGGGCCAAAATGGCTCTTTTGACGTTGAAGGTTGCAGACCCCTGTGTTAAACAAATATTCCCATTAAAATATATTTAAACAACACCATTGGAAAACATGCTTTCCGTTGTAATTGTCAGCCATTGTTCAAACAATTGATGAGATTTATCGATGTCGCACGACAAGAAGATAAAGTTTACAGGTAATGAATGCCATATAACCTTTGTTTTTAAACAGTTCGGAGTGTGGGCGTCTCCTGAAAACCATCATAAAATCTGATAACCACCAGCAGGGGGTGGTCTAATACCACACATATTTAGTAACCTATACAGTAGGCTATAAGGTTAATTTGTGAAATAGCACGGTCAAATATTGTGAAATTCATGTTTAAACCATAATAAATAAATATTTTATGAATAATGCAATCATTTGTACATGATTGCATTAACAGTTACTTTTATTATTTTACACTTTAAATGTCAGTTTAATCTGTTTACCATAATTTACATATTGGTATGATATAGATTTACAACACGTTTGTTAAAAACAAAAAATCTGAATGCATTTTATATTTAGTTCTTATTATCATCCGCGTCTACCATATATTTATTCGGGTTCTGCCTTTTTTTATAAATTTCATCAAACCTTTCCCCACGCAAATTTCATCAAAACCTTGCACACATCTTCATAAGTTTACTTAACACAGTTGGAGGTGTTGCACAGACAGGATAAACATCTTTTAGATTTTTCTTTTACAACTTAATTGGTGTGTAAAAGCTTAAAGCTCTCTGGTCTTTGTTACACATCCTGTGTGTAGACACAGGCTTTCATCTCGAGGGGAAGATAATGCCTTATCTATGCACGCAACAGTTTATTGTTTTTTTTTTTTTACCGCCGAAAAATCAAAGCTAGGATATCAGTTTATTGATCTTGCATAATGTAAACCAATTGTTCAGATGCTTGTTTGAAGTAGGTCTGACGTACCATAAGACTTACATTGGAATATCAAAGAGATTTGTTTGCTTGTTTGTATTACATACTGCATAATTGTGTATATGTTTTAAGAATGACAATAATCACAGAGAGTATGAAGAAAATAAGGTCAAGGTTCAAGGTTTCTTTATTCGTCACATAATAAATTATACAGGGTATAATCAGAAGTGAAATGTAAATCAAATCAGGTCCGCTCAGTGAACAGTGCAAAAGAATAAAAATTTAATAAAAGTAACACAACAAAAGAGCATATATATATATATATATATATATAGGTAAAAAAGAGAAATAAAGAGTAAAATGTGCAATAGAATAAAAAGTGCAAAACAAATAAGATGTGCAAAAACAGTATATTGAGACTTAATAAATAGTAATATGAACAAGAGGGATGAGAGGGATGTGCAAACGGGTTGTACTGGGTATGTACACATAGCAGCAATACGGATGATGAGAATATGAATGTTTTTACAGTTAATAATGAGTCTTGTAGATGATTATGAAACTGAGTTTGTGTTAAGGAGCCTGATGGCCTGAGGGAAGAAGCTCCTCCTCAGTCTCTCAGTTTTTGCCATCATGCTCCTGAAGCGCTTGCCAGATGGCAGTAAACGGAAAAGATGGTTACCGGGGTGATTTGAGTCTTTGATGATTTTAGCAGCTCTGCTTTTGCAGCGTTTGAAGTAGATGTCCTGCAGAGAGGGGAGAGTAGACCCTGAGATGCGCTCAGCTAAGCGCACGACTCTCTGTAGAGCTTTGCAGTCCTGGTTTGTGGCGTTACTATACCACACTGAGATGCACTGAGTCAGTACGCTTTCTATGGCCCCTGAATAGAAAGTTTTCAGGATTGCTGGTGAGACCCTGAATTTCCTCAGCTGTCGCAGATGGTACAGTCTTTGCCTGGCTTTCTTAACCTGAGTCTGAATGTGTGTAGTCCATGTCAGGTCCTCGGAGATGTTTACACCGAGGTACTTGAAGCTACTCACCCTCTCCACAGGGGTCCCACTGATCATAAGAGGAGTGTAGGGCTGCTGCTGTCTCTTCCTGAAGTCCACGATCAGCTCCTTAGTTTTGCTCACGTTCAGAGAGAGACAGTTGTCCTGGCACCATGATGTGAGTCTCTCTACCTCATCCAAGTATGCGGCCTCATCATTGTTGTTAATGAGGCCCAGAACCACAGTATCATCAGCAAATTTAATGATAGAAGTGGAGCTGTGAGAGGACACGCAGTCGTGGGTGTATAGAGAGTAGAGCAGGGGGCTCAGGACACAGCCCTGTGGGGCTCCTACGTTCAGGGTGATGGAGTTGGAGGTGAACTGGCCGACTTTCACCACTTGTGGTCTGGCGGTGAGGAAATCTTGAATCCAGTCACAAAGTGAAGAGGTTATGCCGAGGTCTGAGAGTTTAACAGCCAGCTTGGTGGGGACTATAGTATTAAAAGCGGAGCTATAGTCAATGAATAGCAGCCTTACATAGTTGCCATTTTTGCTGTCAATGTGAGTGAGGGAAGAGTGCAGTACCTGAGAGATGGCATCATCAGTAGACCTATTTGGCCTATAGGCAAACTGAAGAGGGTCCAAAGTAGCAGGGATGGAGGAGCAAATGTGTTTCTTTAAAAGTCTCTCAAAAACCTTCATGACTGTTGATGTGAGGGCAACTGGACGATAGTCATTCAGGCAAGAGGGTTTACTGTTCTTAGGGACAGGGATGATGACAGATTTTTTAAAGGAGGTGGGAACAACAGAGGTAGCGAGGGACTCATTAAATAACAAATCTAAGTAAGGTGAATTCCAGTTTCTGCCAATATCCAGCAACTTCGCACAGCCATTGAAGTGGAGTGGACCAACATTCCACAGGCCACAATCAACAACCTGATCAACTCTATGCGATAGAGATGTGTTGCACTGCCTGAGGCAAATGGTGGGCACACCAGATACTGACTGGTTTCCGGACCCCCCAATACAGTAAAACTGCACCTTTTAGAGTGGCCTTTTATTGTGGCCAGCCTGAGGCACACCCCTGTGCAATAATCATGCTGTCTAATCAGCATATTGAGATGCCACACCTGTGAGGTGGATAGATTATCTCGGCAAAGGAGAAGTATTCACTAACACAGATTTAGACAGATTTGTGAACAATATTTGAGAGAAATAGGACTTTTGTGTACATAAAAAAACTTAGATCTTTGAGTTCAGCTCATGAAAAATGGGGGCAAAAACAAAAGTGTTGCATTTTTTATTTTGTTCAGTGTATGTATTCTAGAATATAATAGTTTTTTTTTAAAAACAAGCAGAAAATGAATAGAGTGCAAGTCTAAAAGGGACAAGTTTTTTTAAAAGAATAGAATTAGAATAGAGAGTGCTAGAGTAAAAGGGTCAAATAAAGATGGAAGATATGTGTTTTTAGCCGATTATTGAAGATGGCTAAGGACTCAGCTGCTCGGATTGAGTTGGGCAGGTCATTCCAAGTCTGTGAAAGTGATTTTGTGTCTCTTTTGCCACAATAAAGTGACGTTCACTTGCAGAATGCAAGAGGGCTCATAAGTCTGAAGTAATGAATTTAGGTAAAGGGGTGCAGAACCAGTGGTGGTTTTGTATGCAAACATCAATGCCTTGAATTTTATGCGAGCAGCTATTGGTAGCCAGTGCAAATTGATAAACATAGGTGTGAGGAGCATTCTTTTTGGCTCATTAAAAATTAATCTTGCTGCCATATTCTGGATTAATTGTAAAGGATTGATGGAACTGGCTGGAAGACCTGCCAAGAAAACATTACAATAGTCCAGCCTGGACAGAAAAATAACTTGAACAAGGAGTTGTGAAGCATATTCTGAAAGAAAGGGCCTGATCTTCATGATGTTGTATAAAGCAAATCTGCAGGACCGGGCAATTTTAGCAATGTGATCTGAAAAAGTCAGTTGATCATCAATCATAACTCCAAGGTTTCTGGCTCTTTTTGAAGGATTTATGGTTTATGTGCCTAACTGGATGGTGAAATTGTGATGAAACAATGAGTTTGATGGAACCACAAGCAGTTCTGTATTGAGTTGAAGGTGATGGTCATTCATCTAGCAATAAATGTTTGTTAGTCAAGCTGAGATGTGAGCAGCTATCGATCATCAGGATGGAATGAGAGGTAGAGTTGATTGTCATCAGAACCTAATGATGCCATGTAGACAGAGAAAAGAAGTGGTCCAATAACTGAGCCCTGAGGCACCCCAGTAGTTAGATGTTGCAACTTACACACCTCACCTCTCCAAGATACCTTGAAGGACCTATCTGAGAGGTAAGACTGAAACCACTGAAGTGCGGTTCCTGAGATGCCCTTTGCCAATAGGGCTGACAAAAGGATCTGGTGGTTAACCATGTCAAAAGCAGCGGACAGATCCAGCAAGATAAGTATAGAAGATTTGGAATCCACTCTTGACAGTCTTAGGACTTCAACAACTGAGAGCAGGGCAGTCTCGGTTGAATGTTCACTTCTGAAACCAGACTGGTTGCTGTTGAGGATGTTGTTCTGTGTGATAAATGCAGAGCCTTTCGTTCAAGTGTTTTTGCAATAAAATGAAGAAGGGAAACTGGTCTGTAGTTCTATAAAAGAGATGGGCTAAGGGTAGGTTTCTTAACTAGTGGGGTTATACGAGCCTGTCTAAATGCTGAGGGAAAAACACTAGTGTGAAGGGATGTGTTAAAGGGGTCATCGGATGCCCATTTTCCACAAGTTGATATGATTATTTAGGGTCTTAATGAAAAATCTGTAACATAGTTTGCTTAAAATGTCTCAATGGCCGTGTAAAACAACACAGTTTTTACCCTGTCAAAAACAGCTCTGTCTAACGCAAGCTGTATTCTTGCATGCCGCTTTAAATGCAAATGAGCTCTGCTCACCCCACCCCTCTCTTCCGAGCCGCTCTCTGAGAGACGATAAACTTTAGCCGCATTCATCAAGAAACTTGCTAATTAGGACATTATTAGGAAAGGCGCTTTGCAAAGATTCATTAAAAAACCTTACACTCAATTATTCAGTAGGTGAAGCTGAATCACGAATGATTCGTGTGAAGATAGACGCATGTAGTTAGATCGGGGGCGCATTCCCTTCAGAAACAAATGTAATCCACTGCTTCTTCAGCGGCTCAGATGTCGGGAGTAAATTACGACTGCTATGTTTATTATTACATCCAACAACAAAACACTTCAGTCGCTTATGAGCCATTCTTGTCTACATTTGCTCCGGCTGTGAAACAATGGTGGCCTGATGACAGCTCACTCATGGTGGGTTCAAGGTACGACACCAGTCCAGTCTGTGCTGAAACGCTACTGTCAATCAAACAATCGTGGGAGGGGCCTGCCTGTGTGATGGCACACAGACAGGCATCTGAGATCGACTTAATTTGAGAAAAGGGTAATGATTTAACGAGATAACAAAAAAAAGAAAACGCTGGGTGGATTTGTATCATTATAGGGTGGTTGTGTACACACACTGTCAACACACATTTCAGTTCAAACAGCTTGTAAAAGTGCATGTCACATTCGATGACCCCTTTAATGATATTAGTGAGTGCAGGTACAACTGCAGGAGAAATGTCTTGAAGGAGATGAGATGGAAAAGGATCAAGCGGAAAAGTAGTAGGATGATTAGAAATTTGGAGACTTCTCAGAGAGTGAAGAAAAGGATGTGAATGTGTATGTTTGCTGGTAAGATGTGCTTGACAGATTGTGGTGTGGAACATTATGCACTGATGGTTTTAATTGTATTAATGAAGAACATGGCAAAGAATCACCCAGGCATGATTTAAATAACAGGAAATTAATATGGGTCATTTTAGTCCCATGTGTATAAAATTGATGTAGAAATACAAAAACTGTGTTTGTTTATAAAGTAAGGAATGAAAAATAAACAAAATGATGTGTGGAAGTCAAAAACAACATATTTAAAGACTATCTTGAATAATAAATAATATGAAAACATTCATTTCAGAGATTTAGCAAAGAAACACTCATCCATAACTAAAATAACATAGGGAATGAATACGGGCCATTTTAGACCCTTGTAATGCATTTGAGAGGTAGTGACAAAAAAACGATTTTTATTAAAAAAGTAAGAAATAAAAAATAAGGATTTTTGATTATCAAAAACAAGTTAACTGAGAAATTCCTGGAACTCTGAATGATGAAATTAATTTCTTGCAAAGATACAGAAAAAATAAACCCAGTCAGGACACTTTAGACCCATGTTGTGCATCAAAGGGTTAAAATAATAATTAATACACAATTGGGGTCCTGGTGATAAGATAGCCAATATAACTGTGCATATGAAGACAGACAAATCCTTCATAATGAAATTAGAATTATTTTATTCACAATTTTTATTTATTTAATTTATTTGTTTGTTTGCGGTTAAGGGTAAATTTAGCAAACCCCATTCACCTTGTTTAAAGCCTTAATTAAGCATTTTAGCTTCACAGATTAACATCTATGATATGCTCTCTTTATTCTTCCTGCAGAGTGTCCTCAGAAAATTGTCCATATAAATGAAGATGGAAAAAACAGGGTGACCTGCAAGGTTGAGAGTTCAAACCATAATGGACGTATCCACTGGTTTCATGGAACTGTCAATCTAACAAGCCAATCAACCCAGGTCATTTATCCTGCTGCTGATGGATCATATACAGTGGTTAGTTCTCTCAATAACAGATCAAACTGGAAAACATATAACTGTTCTTACTGGGTACCTCAACTTGAGAAATATATAACCAGCAAGAACATTGTTATGGAATATAGCACACAGTCTAAGACAAAGTCTTTCAGTAGTGAAAGTTGCACTGGTCTGGTCTTCTGTTTGTGTCTCCTTTGGACTCTTATTCAGCAATAATGGAAACAATTGTAGCAATAACTCCAAAAAACTAATTTTGAACTTTAATTCAAATTATCAAATACATTAACACACCACTCAAACTTACACATCAACAGTGTTGGGCGTAACGCATTACAAGTAATGCGAGTTATGTAATATTATACATTTTTTCAAGTAACTAGTAAAGTAACGCATTACTTTTTAATTTAAAAGAAAATATTGGAGTTATTTAAAAAAAATATATATGTTTTTTCCCATTTATTGACTGACAGTGTGCTGTGAACATGATCTTGCTGTAGTTCTAGACTAAATGTGAATGTGTTTTAATTCATCCCACTCACAAAAATATGATTCAGTATTCATCCAAATGAATTACAACAGTGAAATGCAAACTCAGAATATGATGCAAATCTGCAATAATTAAATATGCAAAACAATGTATCTAATCCCATTTTATTAACCAATATCTTTGCTACTGACCTTTGATGATCCAGTTCAACCATACTAATAAGCAAAAATGACTTTAGATAAACTAACAATTGTGCTTCATTGTTTTTTATTGCTGAAAATTGTTGAACCTTCTTCTCCTGTGTTCTACTGTACAGACGTGATTTACTTTTCCTTCAGCCTGAGGTTTATTCATAACACTTTTTGGTGCGAAAGGGCTTTTACATTTGCTATAAATAGAACTTCTTGTATTAAAAACAAACAATCGAGCCCTGCTCATATTTAAAAAGTAATGCGAATGTAACGCAAAAGTAATGTAATGCATTGCTTTCCATAAAAGGGAGTAACGCAATATTGTAATGCATTACTTCTAAAAGTAACTTTCCCCAACACTGCACATCAAAGATACCTATCCATGCCGAAGACTTGGCCTGCTTAGTCACAGAGGTAATCAGGAGGAAGTAGGATACACAGGGCTATTATTTCTACACATCAAAATAACTAACAGTCAAATTAAAATGTCTGGAAAACCAGCCTTTTTGATGTTCCTGGGTATAAATATCACCTGTCCTGTGCGTTTATGATGACTACTATGTGAGAGAAAAAAGTGCTGATATCAACACATTTACAATGTAATTTTAACTTTTGTAATTTTACAATGTAACAATGTAATTTTAACTATTCATTATGGACACTATGTGAAAGTTATTACACAAATTATGCATGTTAACTGGCAAAATGTTGTGGTCAAGTAGTGTATTTATGTATGTGTGTGCTCTTTAGTAGCAATTTGGTGTGTTAATTATTACATAAAAATAAGATCTCCTTGTGGCAATGTCTGACCAATTAAAAAAATATGGACAAGGCATATTTTTACTTGTAAGACCGGGCCATGCAAAAAACAACAACAATAAAACTCAGTAATCTGGAGAGAAGATCTAATAAAAGAAAGAACACAGAACACCACCTTGCCCAAACTTCTCTCCTTGCTTATTTACTGTATGTCCTTTCCAAACAACCCCC
Source organism: Ptychobarbus kaznakovi (assembly GCA_027422405.1). Classification (NCBI taxonomy): domain Eukaryota; kingdom Metazoa; phylum Chordata; class Actinopteri; order Cypriniformes; family Cyprinidae; genus Ptychobarbus; species Ptychobarbus kaznakovi. The sequence continues at coordinate 50,623 of JAPDDN010000232.1, forward strand.
CCCCCCCAACCCAAATCTGCCCTCTCGCTCTTCTCCCCACTAAGCTCAAGAAGGTCTATATACCAAATATGATGTATTTGGTGAATCTGTTGTTTCTATCCTTTCATGTTTTGTCATTTATCATTTTAAATGCTTCAGTGTTATTGCTGAAATAATCTCAACTTCACAGCAGTCACTTATATTGTGAGAAAGATTTAAAATTTAGAAGAATGTTGTAATGCTGAAGGGGTGTATGCTCCTCGGGGTCTATGGTAAGAATGTTTTCCCATCCCAGGGCCAGGCGTGACCCTCGGGTCAGATCCTGACTAATCTTTCATGTTGTTACAACTAATTTGAAGATCTCTTTGTTCTGGTCTGGGAATATAAGTGTAATAGTTACTAGAAAACATGTTGGTTTTTTTTGGTGTGTGAATAAAGACATGCATTTTGTAATATGTTTTGTTTCTTTAAGAGACTCGCTACACATGGAGTTGGGTTGTAATGCACTTGTTAGAACATGTGCTTAACAGCAAATTTGTGTGTTGCTGTTATCACCTTGGTTAAATTAGAGTGGCTAAGTGCATGCCTCCAATCAGGAGGGAGAGGGGGCGGGACTTAGAAAAAAACTATTGAAAGTCAGTCGAGAGAGACGCGAGAGAAGTAGGATATCGTCTGGTTAAGTTGGGATTTTAGGCCATAAAATCCTAAATGTTTCCAGCAATTATCTCAAAGTAAAATGCAAGACAGGGTTTTAGGCCATAAAACCTAAAAGTTTCTTAAGTACAGTCAGCACTTAGTCAACATAGAGGTACTACTCTTGCCTTTATGGAGTGAATGAGAGAAGAGAGTGACGCATGATGACGATCGGAGAAACTCAGGATTTTAGACCATAAGATCTTTTATATTTCTATCGATATTTATGTTCCCGTTAATCTAGAGGTACTACTCGTGCTGCTAGAGAGAAAGAAGTGAGAAATATTACAAAGATTTGTGATTACGTATGCTGTTTATGTTTTATGCCGTGTGAGTCAACATATGTTGTGAGATCAACTTCGGACTCAGGACTTTATTTTTTGGAAAATCCATTTGAGTAACAGTGAACTGAAAGATAATTGTTTGAAGTATATCGACACAAGATGGATTGAGGACATCACCAGACAGCCACGCGAGTTCCGTGAGCTCATCAGGTCCTCTGGCATCAAGGTTCCACCGTAGACTGAAACAACTTGCACCTACATGAACAATTTACTCACATCGCATCATTGAGGTAACACAGACTTTATTTTGTTAACTTGGCTGAGCGAAGGGGCCTTTGTTTATTTCTGGTCACAACGATTACTAGCCTCGAATCAGGCCTGCAACGGGGTGGGTTTCAGTGGGATTTGTGTGTGTATGAGTAAGAGTGAATGTGGATCCACATATTCGTTAATCTGCAAGTAGATATAACTGCAGACCGGAGATCTCCAAAATGCAGCGTGAACTCCAAAAGTGGGCAGAACCTCCAAAATGGGGCGGGGTCTCTTCTTGCATAGACTTTCACCATTGGCTTCAGCCAATTGTTATTGTTATCATTTCAAAATAAAACTTTATAAATTAAACATTGTTTCTAGTTGATCTAAAAAAATATATGCTATATAAATCAATATTCTCCATGAGAACAGAGCCTAAAGCTTGTGGCTAGTGGTGTTCGGACCAGAGTTTTGAACCTCTGCTTAATAATATAAACAGGAATCACTCACGAGCTCTCCCGTGAGCTGTCCCAGCGCAGCGCAGGGGAAGATTTTACTCTATCGCTTTGTTTTAAGCAACGGGGGCATCCTGGGGCTTGAAATTTGCAGGATAGGAGGGGGTAGTGATGCTGGGTGTAAAGGCGCCATTGTCCGGTGAGGTCTGGTTGGGGAGTTACGGAACGGCCTAGCTCGGTGATCTCATATCACATAATCTTATTAAATTCCGAAGGGAGGGGATCATGCTCTGCTTCAGTATGTCACAGTACATGTTGGCATTCATGGTTCCCTCAAGGAACTGTTGCTCCCCAGTGCCGGCAGCACTCATGCAGCCCCAGACCATGACACTCCCACCACCATGCTTGACTGTAGGCAAGACACACCTGTCTTTGTACTCCCCACCTGGTTGCCGCCACACACGCTTGACACCATCTAAACCAAATAAGTTTATCTTGGTCTAATCAGACCACAGGACATGGTTCCAGTAATCCATGTCCTTAGTCTGCTTGTCTTCAGCAAACTGTTTGTCTTGTGCATCAACTTTAAAAGAGGCTTAGTTCTGGAATGACAGCCATGCAGACCAATTTGATGCAATGTGCGACGTATGGTCTGAGCACTGACAGGCTGACCCCCCACCCCTTCAACTTTGGCATAATACATTTTTACTTGACAAATAAAATTATATATGTTTTATTCTAAACTCTCCTGAAATCATTATGACAAGTAGATCATGTGGAGGCTGATGTTACCTCAAATATATGGCCAGGATAGAGCAAACTGAAAGCAAGTTTTATGGGAAAAGACTAAATAAACTACACTTTTTGTCAGGAGCAAGCAGTAGGTAACCAACTTAAAGGTATTAGGCAATCTACACTTTGGGGTTGCCAACTTTTTCATATAATACGGAACTGTCCCATATTTAAGGCATCAAAGAAGCATTCCATATGAAAGCCATATGCTGTATGACCACCTGGATGCGGAATCCTCTGACGGCTGGTTGCTCCCGCTTCACAAGAAATGCCGGTACTCGAAACCACTGGGTGGATCTTTATCATTATAAGGTGGTTGTGTAAACACACTACCAACACACATTTTAGTTCAAACAGCTTGTAAAAGTGCATGTCACATCCGATTATCCCGGTCAAATATTATAAGAGGTTAAACTGTAAATTGCCCTTATGGTTAACATGATAAATTAATAAGTTCATGTGATGAAAAAGACTTATTCTGAAATGTATCCTGGTATATCACAATTGTAACAGCTTCCATTACAGACATCTTTCAGTTCAATGCAGTCTGTGTGGGCAAGTTAATACAAATATCAGTGTGAATGCTCTCATTCATTTGGGAGCTTAATTTTGAACATACCTGCCTTGCTACAGAAGAATCATGGGCTATTTTTATGTAACTCCTGGGACATCTCAGTTCCATTAATACCTCTTTAAGGGCACAATTAGGGGTGCGCCAATCCGATGATTGGTCTGCCGGATCAGGGTATTGGTCAGACAAGACCCCACAAAAGCCACAAACACATTATAAAACACCATCAAGTTTCTGTTCACTATATTTCAAGTGTTCTGAAGCCGTTACATAGTTTAATGTGAGGTACAGATTAATATTTAAGTCAAGTTCACATAAACTCTTCTCTACGCGACAGTTGTCTGTCATCCTCCATTCAGCGTTCAAATGCTCGGTTATGAGTCAAGACAATGAAACTCTCTGCAAGATTATTAAATTCCTAATATTATGTTCATGTGGCTCAGTGGTAGAGCATTGCGTTAGCAGCGCAAAAGGTTGTGGGTTCACAATACTGGACTAGAGAGGGCTATGTTCTTAACAAGTACAGTAACTGAAATTTAAAACGGTTAAAAGAAAAGGCTCAAACTATCGCACAGATTTAATACACTAGCATGAATATCTCTTCACTTTGTGCTTTGAATCTTTCTATGTGGACTTGCGGAGCACTTCTGCCTCATTACTGTGCTAAACATTTAAAAGAAATGTCTTTGACAGTGTATATATTTATATATAAATATATGAATTGGATTTCATGAATGTACTTTAAAACAATACAAAGAACAATGTACATCATTTTACATTATAATTTTAGATTTAGTCCTACACTTATTCACTTTTATTTATTCACCACTAAATGTTTTTTTCCCACTAATTTTAGATTTTATAAAATTGTGCACTCATCATTTTCTAGAGTAACTTTTGCTACTGAATTATCTATTAACCTAGTTTATAATAGTATTTTTGTCATTGTACTATAATTATATATGCATTTATTTGTTGTTTTTCTTTACAATAAAGTTGTCTATATTTAGTAGATTGTGTGTAACACAAAAAAGTCATGATCAGGTCAACACACCTTGAGGTATCGGTAGAGGTAGATTTAGAGAATTGGGGGCCCAAGGCAAATATAGGAATGGGGCCCTATACATTTGCACTCATTTACCTAGATCAACCTTGAGGTTTTTTTTTTGTTGTTGTGATGCTTGCTGCTGCACAATGGTGCCCCGTAGTTGAGTCCAATATTTCTAAATGTTTTCATTTACATGTTATAATGGGATTCTTTCATTTTCATTTACATTTATTCATCTAGCAGACACTTTTATTATTTCATGTTGTAGACCACGAAATAGCAATTAATTCACCGTTGAGGTACACGTTTTAACAAAAAAACTAAATAAATGATAAGCTGATAAACCTCACAATTGAACCTTTACACCGTTTTTTTAAGAAAAGAGATGAGTCAGAAGTATAAATTATTATATTTAAAATGGGTTTAGGTAGGTGGATTTTCACATCAGTCTGAACAAAAACTGCAGACTGAATTATTAAAATGCACATTCATTCTCTGCCAGTAGGAGGTGCTTTTGGAACGTCAGAAATATAGTGATTTCCCTGGTAATGACTGTAAACAAAGCTGAGCTCGGCTCATAAATGATACTTTATCAGGTAAAATGAGAATGCCATCGAAACTTTTCTGAAGACAATCAGTTCCCTTCAGAGGTTCTTTCATATAAAAACTTGAATTATCAAAAATGAGAAAAGTGTGAAAAAATATAGCCTATATTAACGAGGAAAGTCCACTTACCAGCATAAGCCTACATTTAATTTGAGTCATACAAATATATTATCCCTTAAAACTTATCTTTGATCATCAAAATGTCATATTTAAATGTTTTTTCTTGTGAAAATAATTTTACCATGCCTTAAAATAGCTGGAATGTAACTCAACACCCTTGCCTCATTTCCTGTACGCTGATCTATGAATATGCAAATTAGCCCCACCTCCACTCAGTCGCAGCAGCCAGCGCCTCCCAGTGTTGCCAACTTAGCGACTTTGTCGCTAGATTTAGCGACTTTTCAGACCCCTTTAGCGACTTTTTTTTTAAAGCGCCTAGCGACAAATCTAGCGACTTTTGGAAAAACCTTAGCAACTTTCCAAATGTCGCCAGTACTGTCCTGCGAGCGCGAGATCTTGAGTTACACCTCTCCCTGTGTCTGCTCTGATCAGTGAGCGCTGGCTCCGGCTGAGAGGAGCAGCACATTCCAGTGACCGCACGGCAGCTGACATAGATGTGAATCAGCTGCGCATGTGCACACGGTGTTGCCACAGACCAATCACTTGCCTGCTTCTTCTTTGCCTGCTTCTCCTTTGTTTCTCCTTTTGAAATAAAACGATTTAATTTGACCGTTTTTTCTTCTTTCTTTTTTTGTTGTTAATTCTTCTCATGCACTTATATTACTCACTGTCACTCACAGAGCTTTAGTTCATTCCAGTTTCTGAACTCCTCTGAGATCGTTTACTGGGCTATGTCTGAGAGACTGTACGTGATTGTACTTACTCATACACAACAATAAACTTAATTAAACTTATTAAACTCATATACACATATAAAAAGCATATATATATATATATATATATATATATAATATATATATATATAACTTTAAATACCACTTTATTAAAGATATACACAAATATAACATATAAAATACAAATAATAAAATATAAATACATAATACAAATATAAAAAACCTATACATAATACAAATATATATACAAATACACAAAGCTAGAATATTACACACGTTTAAAATAGCTAAAATGTCACACTCTAAAATATATAATAGGACGTGATTATGTCATTAATATGCAAATTTACGCATGGCGTCATCTAGCGACATTTAGCGACTTTTCGAGCAGACTTTAGCTACTTTCCATTGAAAATAGTTGGCAACACTGGCGCCTCCTGATCCACTGAACTGTAGTAAACGCAAAACAATGGCATACACATATAATGACTGATACAACTATGTTTTTACTAGCGGACAACTACAGTGAATGAATACTGTAACATGCGTTAAAGTTACTGACTTGACAATGTAGTGTCCTCAAAATGCCGTTAAGACTGAATGCAGCTATTTGTGATTCTTAATTCGTGCCTGCGAGCATATGCGTGTGAAGTGCAGACGCCAATGCATGAGAGGTGGGTCTGACTCCGGGTTACTTTTGCCACGGGTTATAATGCAAGTTAGCAGTTCTGAATTCACATTAAACCACGGCTTCATGGGTTTTTTGCTCTAATTTATGTTTGGTTTTGTGCTGGTATTGGTATATTTTGCATGCTAGTGATAGGAATCGATCCCTTGATGTGATTGGCTATTGGTTTGTGGCGTAGCAAACCGAGGGCTGTTTCAAGGCGCATTTCAGTGACTGCCATTGGAAAAATACAGTTTTAAGGAGAAAATACTCAGTAATGGTGTTGATTAATGGATTGGCACATGGTTTGTCTAAATGCATAAAAATACAACATAGACGAATAAACAACATAACTTGATTTTCACTACAGGGGGACTTTAACTCACGAATAATAACAACTTAATGACAAATATGGATGCTTTATGCAATATATGTTTATTATTAGTGAAACCCTAGTTAACATTGAGCACGAAGAGTAGACATGTTTCATAGGTCATAGATGTTTTTCAAGTAACTTCAAAAAATCAACATATAAATATCAGGTTCCCATCACTTCAGCTCACTTCTTCTCAACATGCAAAATGTACATTTATTATTTATTATTACATTTGTTTGCCTCTCTGTGCCACATACTGTATTTTGATGCAGCTAAATTCTCAATAAAACAGTTTTCATTGGTATATTTATTTGTTTCTGTTGTCAGACAACGGGATGAATATGAACGTGACTAAAACACAACCCATTAAGACTGCATAACCAGTTCTCCCGTCCAAGATGTTATCTGCACAAAAATCCTGATTTATAATCATGCCGTCATCTGATAAAATCAAACAGGCTACACTTCTAGTAAATGAAAAGCATTGTAGGGGGCCCTTGGCTTTTGGAGGCCCAAGGCAGTCGCATACCTTTGCCTAATGGGTAAGTCCGCCCCTGGGTATAAGATCGATATCGGTATCCGCAGATACTCAGAATTTTTGGTATCGGATCGGGATTACTTCTGAAAAAGTGGTATTGAGCCACCCCTAGGCACAATAGTGCTACTGGTTCCCAAATACAGAAAAGGCAATTGTTTTCAAACTTATAAGATCAAAGATCTCAGGATGCCTATACTGCATCTAAAGCCACTTCTTTAGATACAAAAATGTAGTGTTTTATCAGGTGATCTATTGATTGCAAACATATCTCCAGGCATTTGGCCATTTTATTCAGTGTTATGACAATCAACTATAATATTATGGGTTTATATTATTTTCATGCTATAAGACCAATTCAAAGAGAGAAAACAGAATATAGCATTGGCTGGACAGACACTTTGACATCAAAGACTGACACTAAAAACGTATAATTTCAGTCAGAGTTTCGTTCGTTTTTTAGAACCTTCTCTTTTAACAAATCCAGTATAACCTGCCTTTCCTGACTCTCCAGCTCAAACCGACGTTCCCGCTCTTTTTTTTCTGCTCCGAGACGCTCCCGATCCAGGGCAATCTTATTCCTCTGGTTTTCTAGCTCCTCTCTTCTCAGTGCCATTTCCTCCTCTCGCAGATGCTGCTCTGCTTCAAATCGCTTTTCTAAGAAGCTTAGGATCTCTGAGTAGGTCTGACAGCAGCACTGACATGGCCGTTTGGCTGTAGGAGCTGTGAGCTCAGCCTCCTCCTGCTCCTCATTTTCTGGGATGGCTACCACTAATAAAAAAATTATACAAATGTAAGAGTATGTTAAATACAATGTGCATGTATTTTTTGAATGTTTATGTAAGAGACAATAAAATCAAAAGATCTCCAAATGTGGATTTTTGTGTAATGATCTATGAGCTGTGTTTATAATAATTTCTAAATTAAAGACTCCTTACCAGTGAGGGGAGCTGCTGATACTGAGAGCACAGTGGATTTGTCAGGCTCAGGGGATGATATTTCCCCCAGTGCTCTCTTCCTGAGTTCATAATCTTGGAATTTACTTTCTCCACTTGCCAGAAGATTCTTCTCTGCCTCCAACTCCAGAACTTCGTGCAACAAGTCTTCTTTCTGTGCATACAGGCGTTCCGTACCAAACCTAAACACAACTCAGATCTAATAGCTTTCGTAAAAATCTACTATAATTAACCCTGTACATTTTTTTCTTAAAAAAAAATATGTATGTAGCATATCAACTGAGTTTTCTGGTAGAAGATTTAAAAAGCATTTGTCTGTGCACATTTAATTGACCACTTTCAAGTCATATCGTTTACCTTTTTTTTTTTTTAAATAACCTTGAAATGTAATTAATCACAACACGTATAACCATTTCATGATTTAAGATGCACTAAATAAAGACTTGCTGAGACTTGCAACATCAAGCAAATGTTTTCATTTACAGATACCATTTTAGAAATATTCTGTTTAACACTCATGTTGTTTAGCAACATGTTGTGTTACCAGGATAAAGTGAATAGTATTTAATTGATCTCAACATGACAGCTGCCATGAAGGGGAGCCCACCATTATGAAGAATACTAAAGCTTTTTCTATTCCACTTACTGGAATATTCATCACATATGATTAAATACTAAGAGTATTTAATCTTTACTATTTATTTACTACAATTCACGTATTTATTTATATAATTCATTTATTTATTTTCACTTTATATACCTCAATTCACTTTTTTTTGGGGGGGGGGGGAGTACTTAGTGCACCTTTAAGACAGGTAAAAAAAAGGGAAGTTGACCTCTCCTAACCTGCGTAGACTTGCAAAGTCTTGTTTTTTATAATAATCCAGCAGTAGCATGGTTCTCTCCCTGCATCTGCGTCCATCCACCTCAAAGTTCTCATCCTGTAGAGTCGCAGTAATAATTTCACCCACCCTTGCCCAGATTCGGCCTGACTCTTTAGAAGCGAAGGGGTTCTGTGCTATCACCTCACGGAGGAGCAGGATGTCATGACGTGCTGAAAATCGTACTTGACGTTTACGAGGATTAGTAGAATGTCCGGCAAGAGAGAAACCTGCAAAAGCACAGAAAGATGTGAGACACTGAGACTAAAATCTGAGCAATGGATTTTCAAACATTTTTGTATATATTTATCTGTAATTCTTTGATATACTGTAGCAGCATTAATATGCCTTCAGATTTACCAATTTCCATATGCATCAGTAACATGCTTTATTACAGTTATTATTTTAATTACTTAAATGCATGCAGGTCCATACATGTTTCTCTATCGCATTTCCTTTTTCAGTCCAGTAGTAGCCTATGCCACGCACTTTTATCAGGGTAATGTGTTGTATTACCTATATACAAAAGTTATTCTTTGTGCTTTATTATTTTGAGTTTGGGCCATTATTTTGACTTGTATGTTTCACTTAATAAAACAAATACATCGTTTTTCTTTAACACATAGTTTTGTATTCATTGGTGCTTTATTAACTACTGACACTCCCAATAGGGCAGTCCAGGCTTTTACAACGCCTTGACTGTATGACGCCGTTTAGCATTGCAGTGCAATGCAACTTAATAAAAAAGTGTAATTAAATAGAATTCAAGAACAGAATCAATTAATTTTATTCTAGATTCAAGAATATAATCAATATATTGCAATCTATCCAAACGTTGCAGTTTTTCGGCAGGTCTTACCGCATTCCATGTTTTCCCGTATGTGTATGTGTGTCAGCTGATACGCACAAACTACTGAGGTCACTGTACACGTCCGCTCACCAGTACAGGTTCCATTCTGACGTGTACCTCAACTTCTCGGGAAATCTGGCATAACTGGGAGAGAATAGAAGGCAGGTGCTCCTTTAATCCTCAAGAGGGCAGAAGATGGCCAAATCAAGTGATAGCTCAAAACCGGGGGGCTGGTCTTTTTATCACCACATCCAGGGTGCGATTTCCGGGGGGTAAACGCGCTTTGAAGCCCCGTTCTGATTCAAATGATTCGCGAAACGTGATTCGATCGGAGTTTTTCTCCCCTTTGTTTCTGTGTCAGTAGCTGCTGCACCCCAAAGCCTCCACAGCACTTGTCACAAGTCTTTGGCTTTGTAAGTATATTTTTTCAAGCTGAGTGTCAAACATTTTCTCAATATTGTTTTATTTAGGTTCATTAAATATATGTCATGCAGCAGTTATTTATTTATTTATTTATTCAACAGTCAAGCATCATCTGATCTTTTTTAAAAGTTATGTATTTTGTAGTTTGTTTGTGAATTTTAGTTATTATTTACACAACATATTATGGGAATGGTGTAATAATTTTCCTGCTACACTTCTAATATTTTTGTGATTGCTTTTTTATATATTTTTTTATCAGACTTGTCAAGATCATCTGAAAAGAGTTCACTTGTGCCATGTAAGTAATTGAATGTTATATTTTGCTATAGAGTAGATGTGTAAATATATGGTTTCTTTTAGGATATTGTAATCAGATGGGCTAGGACATAATATCTTAAGATTAATTTTCTTGTACTGTTTGAGTCAGGGTGTCGTAAGTGGTCAAGTAGTAGTGACCATGCAGGGTGGCCACATTTTTATAGACCTTTTTCTTTTTTTTTGTAATTTTAAACTGTAAAACTGTATTAGTTTTAAGTTAAATCTACAACATAATAATGTCTGCAAAAAGTGAAAAAGTACTCTGAATTTCTGATAACTGTTTGACCACATAACATAATATATATTTTTTTAATTTTAATTTTTTATCTTCCTACCTGGTCTTTATGGATAACTAGCTTCATGTTTAAAATAGGCAAACTATATACGCATATACCAGACTATATACACACATACCAGACTGACACACACACATACACACCCCTTACTTTTCACGCTTTACATGTTACCCTTGGAGATTTCATTAAGGAAACACGGTGTTAGCTTTCACTGTTATGCTGATGATACTCAGCTCTATATTTCTTCTCGACCCGATGAAACTTATCAATTTGCAAAACTAACAGAATGTATAGTTGATATCAAAAACTGGATGGCTAGCAATTTCTTACTGCTAAATTCTGAAAAAAAACAGGTGTTAATTATTGGACCAAAAACTTTTGCATGTAATAACCTATCTAATTCTTGACGGCTGCTCTGTAAATTCTTCGTCATCAGCTAGGAACCTAGGCATACTTTTTGATAGCAATCTTTCTTTCGAAAAACATGTTTCTAGCATTTGTAAAACTGCATTTTTCCAGCTTAAAAATATATCTATGCTAATATTAGTCTGTTTCTTTCTTATTCCAAGGTCACCATAGCCACCCAGATCCAGACTGTATCCAGATCAGATGGTGGATCAGCACCTAAAGATGACCTCTACAGCCCTGAACGTCAGCGCAGACCAGGACAACTAGATGAGCCCCAGAGATAGACTCTGCTGCAGCCTAGATTTAAACTGCTGATTTTGTCTGGCCAGAGGAGAATGACACTATTCCGACAAACTATTTCCCCGTCTAAATACTGTAAAGCTGATATAAAGCCACCCAGCTTTATATCAAGCTGATGTAAAGCTGCTTTGACACAATTTGCATTGTTAAAAGTGCTATACAAATAATAGTGACTTGACACACACACATACACATATATATATATTTATTGATGTATTTTTCTGCAAATACTGCAGTGTGCTGGATGGAGAAACTGAGAAGTTTATAAACAGATGGCATGGAAGAAGAGAGTAGGTCCTACAACAAAGAAATTCTTCTTAAGGTATGCTCCAAATTTACCATTTACCATTGAGATCACTGAGATCTGACTATGTCAATATGTGTCCCCTCTTTATCTCTCTTTCCTTTTTTCTGTCCCTCTTTTAGGATAAACTTGAGGTCCTAGGAGTTCTTAGAGGTTCTAAAGTGTTTTTATGCCTTTGTTGATGTCAGTTTTTCAATAATAAATTCAAATAAATTCTCATATTTTTACATTTATATGGTGTCATTCTTACTTGGGGGTATTGAGGGGGAAATGTGTGTGTGTGTGTGTGTGTGTGTGTGTGTGGTGTGATATTTGTGGTGGAAACAACATTGTTAAAAAAAGACTGGAGGAAGTCTTTAATAATAATTTTTTTGTAGTTTTAAGAGAACCAATTAATTACATGAACAGTTCTTATCCATGTAGGCTATATAGCAAACAAGCTAATATTGTTTGGGTAAAATTTGTTGTTGTTATTAATTAAATAAATATTGGTTTGTATTTTTACATACATTTCCATTTGGAATCCAGACTCGGACCAGTACTGGCTAACTGTATAATCTATGCTGGCGTGATTGTGGCCCGATGCCGGCAGTGTCGGCTCATTTTCGGCAGCCGGACTCGGGCCAGCGTACTCGGGCCGATTCTGGCGCGTCATTTACTCCCGTAATTCACAAGAGTCCGGCAACCGCATCCGGGCCGAGTTATTTCTTCCGGCTTGCCGGATATGGGCCGTTACCGGGCCGGATCCTTTTGGCTACATGGGAAATTGGGCCGGCAGACTCGCCTGCTTTTTTTTTATATACATACACATAATAACGTATATGTGTTTAGTTACGTACCGTGTGACTGATAAAAACTAAGTAATAACACTAGATTTGAATTTATCATTAAAATGTGACGTTTTCTGTTGTCAGAGCGCGCGCGCGCTCTCTCTCTTCCTCTACACAAGCGCGTGTCCCAGGTCGTTGCCATGGAGACAAACCGAAACCATTAATGCTGTGGTGTGAGTTAGCGAGAGTGCGCTAATCGCGGGAAGAATAAAATGGATAATAAAAAAAAGATACATAGAGGAGCCGAAAAAGCCAGGCTAAAAAAGAAAGGCATCGGAGGATGATGCGGCCAATTGTGCCAAACTGACAAATATTTTTTCAAGAAGACAAACGAGCACACGTGAACTGGCGACTCAAGGTAAGTTAACCTACAGTGACTAGCAACATTTACAGTTATGCATTTAGTAGACGCTTTTATCCAAAGCGACTTACAGTGCATTCAGCATATACATTTATTTTCAGTATGTGTGTTCCCTGGGACTTGAACCCACACTCTTTGCGCTGCTAACGCAATGCTCTACCACTGAGCCACAGGAACATAATGACTAACATATATGAATATTAATGACTGCTTGGCAGCTTTCAATTTTGAATTTATTTTTTTTTTATAAATGTTACAGTTGTATCTTTTGTAGCAGAAATGTTTCATATAGTTTATTTTTATCTATAACATTGACATGGATATAAAAAACAATAGTGCAAAAAGTATATTTCTTACTGCATAACTTTATTTTAGTTTGAATGCAAACCATTATTTTCATAATGTAACAGTTGGACACTTTGTTGCAGAAAACTCAGTATGTGATTTGTTATTGATATTTGGGGGGGGGGGGGGGGGGGGGGGGGGGGGGGCTGGTCTTGAGCATTACACTCCCGGGCTGAAAATGGATCCCACTCCGGCCCTGGGCTATAACCTTACCCTGGAGAGATAAAAAAGTTTTCAAAAGCACCCCTTCCCCTCCCCTCCTAATTCTTAAGTGATCTGAGTTCTATCCTGAATGTGAAAATGCCTTAGTCCGATATAGTCCTATACGCGTCCTTTAAAAAAAAATCTTGATTTTAAAGTTGATGTGTGATTCTACACCAGCAACACCAGACAGAAGATATATGTTAGCTTTAATACTGTGTCAAAAAGCTACTACTTTTAAACAAACCAGCCAGAACGCTTCAAGGAAATGTCACTAATTATTTTTTCATCTCGTTGTTTAATTGATTTAGGGTCTACATACCTTGGCATGTTGTAAGTTGAGCTCAATACATAGTTTCTTTGCAATAGTTTGTTTTGAATTACTTTTTTTATTTAATTCCTGAAACATGGACTGTATAATAGAACAGAACAGAATAAAGTAGTGTATGAATGTATCTATTACTGTGTGCCATGTACTGTACATACAACTTACACAAAATACAATTTGAAATATGTAAACAATAGTACCCTTATAAGGACATTTTTTACTTATACTCAAAAAGGTGCACATTAGTACCTTAGAGTACCAACATCTACCTTAATGTACCTGTTGTCTTTCTTTCTTTCTTTCTTTCTTTTCTTTCTTTCTTTTTCTTTCTTTTTTCTTTCTTTCTTCTTTCTTTCTTTCTTTCTTTCTTTCTTTCTTTCTTTCTTTCTTTCTTCTTTCTTCTTCTTTTCTTTCTTTCTTTCTTTCTTTCTTTTTTCTTTCTTTCTTTCTTTCTTTTGTCTTCTTTTTCCTTTTTTATAATCATTTTATAATAATATAATCATAAAACATATTAAGCAAAAAGGTATGATTAAAAATAAAACCTGTCAATTAGACAAGGGTTAACTGAAAAAAACTGGTATAACACTAGACATCCCCCCCACACTTTTTAAATGATGGCTACGCCCCTGGACTGAACTGAACACCTACCAGTAACACCACACACACCCCACCAACCTCATATGTACTGCACTCCATCAGTTACACTGACTGGACTCACTATTATTCTGCACCCTGACATTCTGTTTGCACTAATTCATACTGTACTGCACTGCACTGCAAAGGTATATATGTACTAGGGCTGCACGATATATTGCATGCGATTATCATGTGCATCTCGTCAGTAAAGCGGGTTCTGTGATGATTAATAAATCTGCATTTGATTTTTTGTTGTCCATGATGAGAATAGATATGTGTATGTTTTGCAGACCTTCAATCCCCAGGGGCCCAGCAGAGACCCCTGGAGAGCAAAAAATTTAACATTTCAAATGGCTGTAAATCAAAGTCTGATTATAGTATCAAACAGAAAATTGGCAAAACAACTACTTATGCTATGTTTAATAAATAATGTTGGACACAGTTTTCAAACATATATGGAAAGGTGGTATAAAGGTGTTTAAAAAAGTGCTCTTAGTAAAATACCAAATTTCAGCCTGCCTCTAAAATATGTCATAGATGTTTGCACAATGAACATGTTTAGATATCCCTTTGTTCAAAAAAGATAGTATTTTTCCTAATTTCATTGTTAAACATTTTAAACTACATTACCCATAAGCCTCTGCCATTCTATCGATAGAACACAAAAACCCATTTGTAGTTCAATGAAGTTGTGCTTAGGGTTAGGATCTCGGTAAAGAGGTGATTTCTCACGAAAGAGCAACACTTAATTGTTAACTGAAGTTATTACTGACGTAATATAATAACAGTTTCTTTGCAACATTTAAGTGTTTTGTTTTTTAATTTGGGTTAAAAGATAGTCCAATCAGTTTTTCAGTGAGTTTTGCGAGTGCCAAGAGAAGTTCAAAGCCAATGGCAACCCAGTTGAGCAGAGGCATCACACATATATGGTCATTTATGACAGGGTCTTCCGGGTTCTTGTGGTGAATGGACAGACAATCAGATAGAGTTATTCGTCTCCACTCGATACAATCTGCAACAACAGATTGCATCATGTGGTTAACCTGATGCAATAAATTTGTTGATTAAAGTGATTGTTTATTTATTTATTAAAAGGGTGTAATGGTTCCCATTGTATACATTGTTTACACTAATATTAATTAATGTACACATTTAAACTCAAAGGTTTGCATATACTTTCATTTGCTTACAAAAAACTACAACTCTCATATTTATTCAAACATGCAATATTGTTCTACTATTAAATGTTTCTTCTGTAACATTTACAGTGTATTTATAATGTTATAGGTATACAATTCATAACTTCTGTATTTCCTGGAAATGGACCCTACAAACTTGCCAATCTTACAAATGTACCAGTTAAACCATAGGAATAATAATAATAATAATACAAATATGAATCACACACTTTGTAGTCATTTCCCAGTGTTTATTGATATGTCAAACTTTTCCAAACATAGTGCCCAGAACAGCATTCTCTCTCCAAGCAGTTGATTATAAAAATGTATCTGCAAAGACGTAAACAATTATAGTGAAATATAACAACTTAAAACAATGACTGATTAATAAAGTAATTAATGGCAATAAAAATATGCAATAGAAGACCCCTTTAAAAAACAGTGCCTAATATTCAAAAAGAAAAACGTTATAAAATGCCAAATAATATTTTACAAACTGGAAGTTTTGAGCCTCCAATTGAAAATACATTATTTTCTTGCCTTTTATGAATAAGTAGGCAAAAAATGATTATGAAAAATATTTTAATATTATACAATTATCCTTTAAAAGTATATCTGCTGTAATCATTGTTTCCTTCTATTGTGACTATATGCAAGACAAATTAAAATGGTTGATCACTATTATAATTTAATAATTATAAAATGTATAGTGATAGAGACAGGAGTGCTCACAGTAGAGATGGAAGTGTTCACTATAGAGGAGAAATGAATACAGGTAGACATGCTAAGTTGGCATTACTGGAAGTTGGCAGTAAAGGACTGAGAGCAGATGTGCCACACGAGAGAGAGAGAGAGATGCGGAAGCTTTTGAAAGGGCTGCTTTTATGGAGAACTGATGGAGTAATCTGTGAGAAATCCTGCAAGACAGAAATAAAGAGAATTTATCACATGATGAACATTGAAAATATTGACAACAACAAATGGCACACAACAACATAACTATAGAGCGTGCATATAATAAATAGAATGTTATTGTCTGTTGGTGTGGATGCAAAATAGTTTTCATAATATTTCTTGTTCTTGGTGTAAACAGCTTTAAGTGATCTGATTTGGCCAAATGAATTGATGATCTGATTTGTCACATGACAAGTTAATTCAATTAAATTCAATTAAAGATTATTTGTGTAGCGTTTTTTTACGATACGATCGTTGCAAAGCAGCTTTACAGGAAAGTAAGTTTCTACAATAGATTTATATATTGCAGAAACCTAATATATTTAACTTATGGCAAAATTTGGTTAATTCTGTTTACTGTCTGAGGGTTGGCTTCCTCTGAGGTCCTCTGAGGGGTTAGCATCATCTCTTCTCAGGTGTTTGTCATCTCAGATCATTTAAGATTTGGATCCAGACTGAAGCTTGTGTAATTCCTAGCTACCACGGAATGTTAGTCCCATGGCAGAAACAGAGAAACAAATAGAGACATAATTAGCATAGCTGTTGTTCCATCCAAGCAAAAATGATTTGTTCAACCCAAGCTAAAGCATAATAATTAGCGTTTGATCAGATATAACTGCAATACAAGATTATGAGATGCATTATATGAATGCTTGGCTAAAGAGATGTGTCTTTAACTAGATTTAAATAGAGAGAGTGTGTCTGAACCCCGAACATTATCAGGAAGGCTATTCCAGAGTTTGGGAGCCAAATATGAAAAGTGGACCTTTAGTGGACTTTGCTATCCTAGGTGCTACCAAGAGTCCAGAGGTTTGTGACCTTATGGAGCAGGTTGGATTGTAGCATTATTGAAGACTAGTTAGCTACGTAGGAGCGAAACCATTTAGGACCTTACAGGCAAGTAATAATATTTTGTAACTGATATGGAACTTAATAGGTAGCCAGTGCAGAGACTGTAAAATTTGAGTAATATGATCATATTTTCTTGACCTGGTAAGGACTCTAGCCACAGCATTGTGTACTATCTGTAGCTTGTTTATTGAAGATGCAGGACAACCACCTAGCAGTGCATTACAGTGTGTTACAGTGCATAACAATCCAGTCCAGAGGTCATGAATGCATGAACTAGCTTTAACAAGCATTTTAAATGCTTAACAAGCATTTAAACAAACATTTTATGACTCTTGTTTCTTAGACAGATGTGTTCAATATAAATCAACATGGACAGAAAGGCAGAATGAGAGAGGTGTGGGCTGATATCATGTTGCAACGGGAAGAGATGGTGCCAATTTGTAAAGGTTAATAAAGAATATAATGGACTTAATATAAACTTTATGATATAAACACTCTGACTACTTACAATGGGCACAATCTGCATGAGAGTTTAGGCAACGGCCAATGACAGCAAGAGTAAAAGTCCTAGAACTTTGTACAAGTACGCTTGTACAATATCATATTAATTTGCTGAAATTCTATTAATTATTACTACTTCAGCATAACACTTTGCTGGAGGTTCTTCCTGACGGGGCCGTGGGATATGTAAACCAAAGTTTAAGAAACATCATATGTTGTGCAAAATGTAACTGCCGTAAATTTCAGTCAAAGGGTTAGGACCAACACAGACAAATGTGTTGCCTTTACAGCTTTTGGTCTTCTCCATAAACACACAAGATGGCCAAATTCATCCCTTTCCACAAACAAGATAAGCGTTTGACAGGCCTTCGTTTGGTCTTCCTTTTTAGCTGAAACAAGCAAAACAGAAAATGTTGAACCTCTGAAGGACTTTAGCCTGCCTGGCAGCTTCTTCAAGTTCAGCATTAAGAGCTTTGAGTACAAGTTACCTGTTAATATTAGCAGCTTTTTTACATAACTGATCAAAATTTGGTTTACTAAACAGAATCGAGCTACAGCACTGCTCAGTTGCATTCACAACTGATTTGTAAAGAAACTGTCAAACTGCACT
Source organism: Ptychobarbus kaznakovi (assembly GCA_027422405.1). Lineage (NCBI taxonomy): Eukaryota > Metazoa > Chordata > Actinopteri > Cypriniformes > Cyprinidae > Ptychobarbus > Ptychobarbus kaznakovi. Next base: position 69,267 of record JAPDDN010000232.1, read on the forward strand.
TGCTCACACATTAATTGCAGACAATCAGAACGGTACCTTAAAAAAACTAATCATAAAATAAAATAATTAACACACCTGGACAATGACGAACGGTGAATTGTTGGGTCACTCATCCCTTTTTAATTGGTAAGGATGGTAATGTAACGCACGTAGTTTATATAGCTTCACAGTTCTTACCACGCGCTGGCTCATGGGTTATTGGCTTTATTGCAAGGAGGACACCGACAGGGAGCTCGGAAGATCATAACACTTGATTTATTAAACATAAAGAAGTGAACATCCCGATTAGCCACATCTGATTACACAGAGCACGTCCTCTCTCTCTCTCTCTCTCTGCTCTCTCACATCTTCGCACAGACCATTCTCTTCCGCGATCCTAATCGCGGGTCTCTATTCTCGCGATATTACCTCTAGTCTAGGCATTATTTAAAGTTACAGAACATTAATTGTAACCTTAAATTTCACTCCCTACAGTAACGACAGTCAAAGGTAATTTGAAGACGACACACCAGACAACGAGACTGTTGTTATTTATAAGGCTGCTAGAGGGCGCTTGATTTCAAAACGTAATTATAGGTCACACGCTGCTTGCACAAACGAACTTGACGGTGTAAAGATGGGTGTAAAGCCCTTTAAGAACAGTATTTTTTGTCCTCGACTTTGCTGCATTTTAATTGTTGTCTAGATGTTTTGACCTACAGCCATTGTGTTTTTTGTTTATTTGTTTTCTCCCTTTGATCAAAGCCGACAAAACATTTTATTCAGTTTATTTTTAAGCAAATTCACTTTGCATTGAGAAGATGATTCAATGTGACACATCAAGAGTCTCTCTCTCTCTCTCTCTCTCTCTCTCTCTCTCTCTCTATCTTTTTGGCTAGTGTACTTGTACTTTTTTAATACTCAAGTACAGTTTAAAGCTGTACTTTTTTACTTATACTCAAGTATGTTTTTGGCCAGATACTTGTCTTTTTGTCTTCTAAAGTCTTTTAATTGAGTAAAAATCGCGCTTGGTCTCGTACTGTATCGCGCCCTTGTCAGTGTCGGGTGCTTGCTTGGCCATTTATTGTGATTAACAGGAAATTGTGTTCAGCTGAATTGGAGTAGTATTTTGTTAGATGGGTATACAAAGCTTAGTTTACCGCGGCAGCGGTCGCGTGAAGCCCTCCTCGCGTGAAGACCGAAGAGTGTAAAGACCATCGACTCTACCGTGCGACTCCTCCGGGCAGGGACACTGTCAAATGATATAAGTATCACTTTTTATTTATCTTCTTTCTTACTGCTTGTTTCACTTCTGTTTTAGTTTTTATAACTAATTCTTACTATGTGTAAGTTGTTGTTTGTTAGCATGTGTTTTTGACAGTGTTCTTTTTTAGGATTACTGATAACTACTGCCGTTTGATTTATCTATTTTAATTTTACATAAATTATGTATGAATTTCATATGTCTTTATATGTATTTTCTTTAGTTTAAGTTTTAATACATTGTATTTATTTTTAGTAACGTTACTTCAACATACTGCATGTAAAATGAAATACCATATATACAGTGGGTACGGAAAGTATTGAGAACCCCTTCAATTTTTCACTCTTTGTTATATTGCAGCCATTTGCTAAAATCATTTAAGTTCATTTTTTTCCTCATTAATGTACACACAGCACCCCATATTGACAGGAAAAACACAGAATTGTTGACATTTTTGCAGATTTATTAAAAAAGAAAAACTGAAATATCACATGGTCCTAAGTATTCAGACCCTTTGCTGTGACACTCATATATTTAACTCAGGTGCTGTCCATTTCTTCTGATCATCCTTGAGATGGTTCTACACCTTCATTTGAGTCCAGCTGTGTTTGATTATACTGATTGGACTTGATTAGGAAAGCCACACACCTGTCTATATAAGACCTTACAGCTCACAGTGCATGTCAGAGCAAATGAGAATCATGAGGTCAAAGGAACTGCCTGAAGAGCTCAGAGACAGAATTGTGGCAAGGCACAGACCTGGCCAAGGTTACAAAAAAAATTCTGCTGCACTTAAGGTTCCTAAGAGCACAGTGGCCTCCATAATCCTTAAATGGAAGACGTTTGGGACGACCAGAAGAGCCTTGGTGAGAGAGGTAAAGAAGAACCCAAAGATCACTGTGGCTGAGCTCCAGAGATGCATTCGGGAGATGGGAGAAAGTTGTAGAAAGTCAACCATCACTGCAGCCCTCCACCAGTCGGGGCTTTATGGCAGAGTGCCCCGACGGAAGCCTCTCCTCAGTGCAAGGACATGAAAGCCTGCATGGAGTTTGCTAAAAAACACCTGAAGGACTCCAAGATGGTGACAAATAAGATTCTCTGGTCTGATGAGACCAAGATAGAACTTTTTGGCCTTAATTCTAAGCGGTATGTGTGGAGAAAACCAGGCACTGCTCATCACCTGTCCAATACAGTCCCAACAGGGAAGCATGGTGGTGGCAGCATCATGCTGTGGGGTGTTTTTCAGCTGCAGGGACAGGACGACTGGTTGCAATCGAGGGAAAGATGAATGTGGCCAAGTACAGGGATATCCTGGACGAAAACCTTCTCCAGAGTGCTCAGGACCTCAGACTGGGCCGAAGGTTTACCTTCCAACAAGACAATGACCCTAAGCACACAGCTAAAATAATGAAGGAGTGGCTTCACAACAACTCCGTGACTGTTCTTGAATGGCCCAGCCAGAGCCCTGACTTAAACCCAATTGAGCATCTCTGGAGAGACCTAAAAATAGCTGTCCAACAACGTTTACCATCCAACCTGACAGAACTGGAGAGGATTTGCAAGGAGGAATGGCAGAGGATCCCCAAATCCAGGTGTGAAAAACTTGTTGCATCTTTCCCAAAAAGACTCATGGCTGTATTAAATCAAAAGGGTGCTTCTACTAAATACTGAGCAAAGGGTCTGAATACTTAGGACCATGTGAAATTTCAGTTTTTCTTTTTTAATAAATCTGCAAAAATTTCAACAATTCTGTGTTTTTCTGTCAATATGGGGTGCTATGTGTACATTAATGAGGAAAAAAATGAACTTAAATGATTTTAGCAAATGGCTGCAATATAACAAAGAGTGAAAAATGTAAGGGGGTCTGAATACTTTCCGTACCCACTGTATATATATATATATATATATATATATATATATATGGGTGTTTGGCTTAGTGTCATGTTAGAATCATTTGTATACTCATACCTTTGGTTGTTTTAATATTTTGAAATGTTTTTTGCTTTATTTTTTGTTTTCATTTAAATGTTAAGTTTTGAAATGTTGTTGTATGCATTTGTCATTTTATTTAATTTCTCAATTTTCTTAAATATGTGTGTATATATAGTATTTATAGACTTGTAACTTATAGTTTTAGTTACTTTTTCTTATTTGTAAGTCGCTTTGGATAAAAGCGTCTGCTAAATGACTAAAAAGTAAAGTAAAGTAAAAAAATTTTACTGAGAAAATTTACTTTCATTTGAGTGTAATTTATGATTACTTTTTTACACTTTGGATGTCTTTAGATGTTTTTGATCGAACAATTTTCTGACTTCATAAAAAAAGTGCTGGTAAAGTCCTCTGACTTAGTGCAAGTCACCATTATTTATAGTCAATCAATAGTGCTTTTTATAATGCAGATTGTGTCAAAGCAGCATTACAGTATTAAACAGGGAAATAGTGTGTCAAATTAGTGTGCCATTCTCTCTGGCCAGACGAAACCAGCAGTTTAATTCTAGGTTGCAACAAAGTCAGACAGCGGACTCATCTGGTTCCCATGGACTTGTCCCAATGGCTGCCTATGTGACGAGATCTGTCTCTGGGGCACATCTACAACCCGAATTCCGGAAATGTTGTAACGTTTTTTAAATTTGAATAAAACGAAAACTAAAAGACTTTCAAATGACATGAGATAATATTTTAGTCACAATAGAACATAGATAATATAACAAATGTTTAAACTGAGAAATTTTACAATTTTATGCACAAAATGAGCTCATTTCAAATTTGATGCCTGCTACAGGTACATTTTCTGGTATTATTCCTGGGCCCATTTAGTAATGTCAATGACAAAATAATGCAGACTGATGCAGTGTCATCTGAAGGCCTGAAGACCACGGACATCCAACAAAGGTCTTCGGCCGTTAAGATTTGCAATTCCTTTGCAATTTGACGTTGAGGAAAGTTGTTTTTAAAGTATTCCACAATCTTTTTACACACTCCCTCACAGATTGGAGAGCCTCTGCCCATCTAAGACATCCCTTTTATGTTACAGACCTGATGTCAATTGACTTAATTAGTTGCTAGATGTTCTCCTAGGTGGTTCTTTTCAAAATGTCTTGCTTTTTCAGCCCTTTGTTGCTCCCGTGCCAACTTTTTTGAGACCTGTAGCAGGCATCAAATTTGAAATGAGCTAATTTAGTGGATAAAAGTGTAAAATTTCTCAGTTTAAATATTTATGTTATCTATGTTTTATAGTGAATAAAATATGGGCTCATGTGATTTGAAAGTCTTTTAGTTTCCATTTTATTCCAATTTAAAAAAAAACAACAATATGTTTAAATGTACCAACATTTCAGTAATTCGGGTTGTAGTTGACATCGTCTGGATAGTCTACAGACTTCTAAAGATGTAACAAGTAATTGAGTGTTATGGGAAGTGATCCCGGTTCCGGATAATCTAATTAATGCAGCCTATCAATCCTTTAATGGATATGAATAATATAAATGTGTTATTGTGTTATGTGTAAGCCTGGTTAAGGTGGAAGGCTAGCACATAACATTTACAAATGGCCACATTCACTCTTAAGGTGGAAACATTTTGTAATATATACACTGCCATTCAAAAGTTTGAGATCAGTAAGATTTTTAATGTTTTTAAAGGTCTTTAATGCTCATCAAGGCTGCATTTATTTGATAAAAAATACAGAAAAACAAAACAAAAACGTAATACTCTGAAATATAATTTGTAATAAGCCATTTCCCCAGTCTTCAGTGTCACATGATCCTTCAGAAATCGTTCTAATATGGTGATTTATTAATGTTATAAACAACTTTGCCACTTACATTTTTTTCTGGAACCTGTAATACTTTTTTTCAGGATGCTTTGATGAATAAAAAGTTTAAAGGAACATTTATTCAAAGCAGATTTTTTCACCCTAAGAATTTAATTCTTCACTATCACTTTAAAAAAAAGACATCCTTGCTGAATAAAAGTATTAATTTATTTCCACAAAAAAGAGTACATTTTACTGACCCCAAACTTTTGAATGGTAGTAATTGTAGCTAATGTTACAAAAGATTAATATTTTAAATACATGCTGTTATTTTTCAAATTTATTATTAGCTATAAGCAGCTCTTTCTGTATTGCTCTGTTTTACATGGTTGTCTCTTTTATTTTGATTTAATTTTTTACTTGTGAATGCAGAGACACTTGCTCTAGACTGTTGCTATACAAATAAAATGACTTACTATTTACAAGTACATATGAATGTGTAATGCAAATCCTTTTCTCAACAGATGAAACTTTAAGAAAAGTCTATAACACTTTATTTTTATTTATTTATTTTTTTAGTCATTTAGCAGACACTTTTATCCAAAGCAACTTACAACTGAGGACATTATAGAAGCAATCAAAACCAACAAAAGAGCAACAACATGCAAGTGCTATTACAAGTCCTGCTTAGCCTAACGCAGTACACGTAGGAAGGTTTTTTATTTTTATTTTTATTTTGTATTTTTTTTAGAAAACGAGTATATAGAATAAAGTAACTTAGTGTTAATTTTACACGAAAAGCTAGCAGTTAGAGAATAAATATGCAATTGATAGAGGGTCAAATGTGTCTGTGTTTTTTTTAAATAAAAAAAGAAGACAGATAAGATTAAAGAAAAATTAGAACAGAGAGTGCTAGAGTTAGAGGGTCAATTAAAGATGGAAGATATGTGTTTTTAGCCATTTCTTGAAGATGGGTAAGGATTCAGCTGCTCGGATTGAGTTAGGCAGGTCATTCCACCGGATGGGAACAGTTAATGAAAAAGTCTGTGAAAGTGATTTTGTGCCTCTTTGGGATGGTACAGTAATGCGTCGTTCACTTGCAGAACGCAAGCTTCTAGAGGGCATATCAGTCTGAAGTAATGAATTTAGGTAAAGGGGTGCAGAGCCAGAGGTGGTTCTGTAGGCAAACATTAATACCTTGAATTTAATGCGAGCAGCTATTGGTAGCCAGTGCAAATTGATGAACAGAGATGAACGTGCGTTCTTTTCGGCTCATTAAATATTAATCTTACAGCAGCATTTTGGATTAATTGTAGAGGTTTGATGGAACTGGCTGGAAGACCTGTCAAGAGAGCATTGCAATAGTCAAGTCTGGACAGAACAAGAGCCTGCACAAGGAGCTGTGTTGCATGTTTCGAGAGAAAGGGCCTGATCTTCTTAATATTATATAATGCAAATCTACAGGACCGGGCCATTTTAGTAATGTGGTCTGAGAAATTCAGCTTATCATCAATCATAACTCCAAGGTTTCTGGCTGTTTTTGAAGGAGTTATGGTTGATGAGCCTAATTGGAAGGTGAAATTGTGATGAAACGATGGGTTTGCTGAAACCACAAGCAGTTCTGTCTTAGCTAGGTTGAGTTGAAGGTGATGATGATGGTCCTTCATCCAGCAAGAAATGTCTGCTAGACATGCTGAGAGTGGTTAAGAGTGGGTTTCTTAAGAAGTGGGGTTATACAAGCCTGTTTAAATGCTGAGAGAAAAATTCCAGTGTGAAGGGATGTGTTAACGATATGAGTGAGTGCAGGAACAACTGCAGGATGAAATGGCTTGAAGGAGAAGAGATGGAATAGGATCAAGCGGACAAGTAGTAGGATGACTGGAAAGGATGAGTTTAGAGACTTCTGCCTCAGAGAGAGGAGAGAAGTATGTGAACGAGTTTATGTTTGCTGTTCAAGTTCAAGGTTTCTTTATTCGTCACATAATAAATTATACAGGGTATAATTAGAAGTGAAATGTAATCGAATCAGGTCCGCTCAGTGGACAGTGCAAAATAATAAAAATAAAAAATTATATAAAGTAACACAACACGAGAGCATATATATGGTAAAAGAAGAGAAATAAGAGTAAAATGTGCAATGAAATAAAAAGTGCAAAACAATAATATGTGCAAAACAATAAGATGTGCAAAAAAACAATAAGATGTGCAAAAAACAATAAGATGTGCAAAAAACAGTGTACTGGGACTTAATAAATAGTAATGTGAATAAGAGGGATGTGCAGACGGGTTGTTCAGGGTATTGTACATAAAGCAGCAAGTAAAGCATACTCTCCAAGTATGTTAATATGTATTTGACAGATTGTGGTGTGGAATATTGTGCAGTGAGGTTTGTAATTTTATTAATGAAGAATATGGCAAAGTCGTCAGCTGTTAGAGTTGATGAAGGAGGGAGAGGAGGAGTACAAATGAGGGAAGAAAATGTTTTAAAGAGCATGCGAGAGTTAGGCAAATTGTTAATTTTGTCATGACAGTATGTCCTTTTAGCAGTGGAGACATTAGCAGAGAAGTCAGAGAGGAGTGATCGATAAAAATTCAGGTCAGTAGCTTTTTGTGCTTTGCGCCATACCCTTTCTGCAGCCCTGAGTTTAGAATGATGTTCGTGGAGAACGACAGATAGCCAAGGGGCAGTGGTACAGGCTGGCCTGGAAGATAAGGGGGAGAAAGTATCAAAACAAGACATCAGAGTGGAACAGAAAGTGTCAGTAGCACTGTTAGCATCAATATATGATAACTGTTTAAGGGGAGGAAGCGAAGATTAAACCATAGCAGATAGCCGGGAGGGTGAGAGCGAGCGTAAGTTACGTTAAAAAGTGACATGTGGAGGGGTATGTGATGTGTCAGGAATTATGTTGAGGTTAAGAGTGAGGAGGAAGTGGTCCGAGGTGTGCAGTGGAGTAACCAGCACATGATCAGTGGAGCAGTGTCGTGTGTAAATAAGGTCCAGTTGGTTGTCTGATTTGTGAGTAGCCGTAGTTAACACTCTCTTGAGATCAAAAGAGGCAAGTAGATTGTGGAAGTCTGCAGCCTGAGGTTTATCTAGGTGGTCTCCAAGTATAACTAAGGGTGTACCATCCTCAGGAAAGTTTGAGAGCAACAAATCTAATTCTTCTACAAAGTTAACTAGTGATCCTGGAGGACGATGAACAACTACAAAATTGATTTTTAGAGGGTAGGTAATAGTAATCGAATGTGATTCAAAGGAGCTGTTTATACTCGGAGATGATAAAGGAGTGAATTTCCAATTATTAGAGATGAGCAGACCAGTACCTCCATCTCTTCCAGTCAAACGGGGGGTGTGGGAAAAGGAGAAATTATTGGAGAGTGCTTCAGGTGTAGCATTGTCCTCTGGTTTGATCCAGGTCTCTGTCAGGGCCATGAGGTATAGCCTTGAATGACTAGTAATGGAAGTAATGAAATCAGCTTTGTTGACAGCAGACTGACAATTCCAGAGACCAATAGAAAAAAGAAAGTAATGTATTAGCAGACATAGGCAAAGTACGCAGGTTGTTAGGATTGCACTGTCTACAGTGTGTGATGCGTGGTTTGTGAGTGGTAGTGATAGTATTGATCTGAAAACACATAGTAAGAATTGGTTCTAAAAACAAAAACAGAAGTGAAACAAGTAGTAGGAAAGAGGATAAATAAAAAGCGATACTTATATACTTTGCCGGTGTCCCTACCCGGTGGAGTCGCATGGTAGAGTCGATGGTCTTTACACTCTATTACTATTACTTTACACTTTTTTACTTTATAATAACTGCACACTATGAATCATTAGATAAGCATTAATTAGTAAATAGTCAAGTCATAATTTATAAGGCATTGTTCCAATATTAATAGGCATTAGTAAGCAGTTTATAATTTTGTTATATATTTTTTTTATAAGTTTGATCGGGGCAGTCGTGGCCTAATGGTTAGAGAGTCGGACTCATAATCGAAAGGTTGCGAGTTTGAGTCTCGGGCCAGCAGAAATTGTAGGTGGGGGAAGTGAATGTACAGCGCTCTCTCCACCTTCAATACAACGACTGAGATGCCCTTGAGTAAAGCCCCGACCCCCCAACTGCTCCCCGGGCGCCGCAGCATTAATGGCTGCCCACTGCTCTGGGTGTGATTTCACGGTGTGTGTATGTTCACTGCTGTGTGTGTACACTTTGGATGGGTAAATGTAGAGCACAAATTCCAAGTATGGGTCACCATGCTTGGCCGAATGTCACGTAACTTTCACTTAAATACAGCTATAAATGTTTTGTTCTTGAGCATATCTATAATGTTTAATACTTGGATTTTCATACTTTATTAATGATCAATTTATAATTTCTAAATTATTACGTTATTACTTGAGATCATTTAGAAAGTGTAAGCTAATGATTAATAAACTATTTAAAGGTACATTTATAAATCGTGTTATTTAGACACATGATAATAGTTGCTCAGTAAGCGCTTTATTAATACATATTCTTGCTGCAATTCCTGATTAGGTCAGGTAGTTATAAAAAGTGTTTGGGGTAACGCATTACAAGTAACGCGAGTTATGTAATAATATTACTTTTTTCAAGTAACTACTAAAGTAACACATTACTTTTTAATTTACTAGAAAATGTCAGAGTTACTTTTTTCCATTTATTGACTGACAGTGCGCTGTGTGAACATGATCTTACTGTAGTTCTAATCTAGACTAAATGGGAATGTATATTAATTCATCCCACTCTCCAAAAAAACTAATTAATTAAAACAGTGAAATGCAAACTCAGAATATGATGCAAAACTGCAATAATAAATATGTTAAACAACACAAATATATATAATCTCATTTTATTAACCAATGTGTTTGCTGCTGACCTTTGATAATCCAGTTCAACCATATTAATAAGCAAACATTACTTTAGATAAACTAACAATTGTGCTTCGTTGTTTTGTTTTTTTATTGCTGAAGTGTGTTGAACCTTCTTTTTATGCGTTCTACTGTACACACGTGAATTTACTTTTCCTTCAGCCTGAGATTTATTCTTTACACTTTTTGGTGTGAAAGGGCTTTTACATTTGCTATAAATATAACTTCTTGTATTAAAAACAAACAATCAAGCCCTGCTCATATTTAAAAAGTAACTCGGAAAGTAACGCAAAAGTAATGTAAAGCATTACTTTACATAAAAAGTAACTAAGTAACGTAATTAGTTACTTTTTTAGGGAGTAACGCAATATTGTAATGCATTACTTTTACAAGTAACTTTCCCCAACACTGGTTATAAAACATTTAGTAGTTGCCAGTCATCTATTGAGCTCAACTAAAGTGAGGACTATTCATACCTTGTAAAGCATTTACAAAGGAGATTTAACAAATTAAAAAAAAAAAATTTAAACTGTACAACTGTACACTTGATAAAAAATTAAAAATAAACCTCTGCAGTTTCATGGAAAAAAATACAAATAAAAATGTAAGTGTACAGTAAAAAAAATTATTTACATCTTTGGAGTTCTGTATCCCTAATTGCAAATCCTCCAATTATAAAAACAAATATTTAAAAATAATTAATAATTTAGTAATTAAAACAAACAAACAAATAAACAAACAAATTTTAGAAGAAAACAAACATAACCCCAGGTATTTATTCAATACAGTGGCAAAATTAACAAAAAATAAAACATCAACTGGTGTTGACATTTCCCAACAGCACAGCAGTAATGACTTTATGAACTATTTTACTTCCAAAATCAATACTATTCGAGATCAAACTGTAACCATGCAGCTGCCAGCTGCATTATCACATCAAATTGTGCACTATAGATCCCCTGAGGAACAATTCCACTCATTCTCTACTATAGGAGAGGAAGAATTGTATAAACTTGTTATACTTGAATTGTTAAATCAGCTAAACAAACAATATGTATGTTAGACCCTATTCCATCTAAACTACTAAAAGAGTATCATCAGGTGGAATGCATCTTCTCCTATCATCTGATCGTGGTTGTATCTCTCTATTAGTGCTCCTGGATCTTAGCGCTGCATTCGACACTATCGATCACAACATTCTTTTGAATAGACTTGAAACTCTCTGTTGGCATTAGTGGAAGTGCGTTAGCATGGTTATAAATCATACTTATCTGAGCCATCAATTCGTAACAGTGAATGAAAAGTATCATATCGATCAAAGTGCAGTATGGAGTACCTCAAGGTCAGTACAAGGGCCTTTACTTTTCACGCCTTACATGTTACCCTTGGGAAATATCATCAGGAACATGGGGTTAGCTTTCACTGTTATGCTGATGATACTAGCTCTATATTTCTTCACGGCCCAGTGAAACACACCAAATTGAGAAACTTATGGAATGCATAGTCGATATAAAAAACTGGATGACGAATAATTTCTTGCTACTAAATTCTGAAAAAACAGCTGTGTTAATTATTGGACCTAAAAACCACACAAAATACTATACCTAGACTGTCTAACCTTGATGGCTGCTCTCTCGATTCAATCATAGTACAGGAACCTAGGTATTCTATTTGGTAGCAATCTCTCCTTTGTCAGCCACGTTTCTAGCATTTGTAAAACTGCATTTTTAATCTTAAATATATATCTAAACTGAGACATATGCTCTCAATGTCAAATGCAGAAATGTTAATTCATGCGTTTATGACCTCAAGGTTAGATTATTGTAATGCTTTATTAGGTGGTTGTTATGCCAACTTTAATAAACAAACTACAGATGGTCCAAATCCTTCTAATGCGGCAGCCGCTGACTTCACCAACCTTGTGGGGTTCTGTCGAGCAGGGTTACACCGCCATGCCTGTGGTAGAGGACACTTTGGCCTCCCACCTTTCACTCTTTGGCGCCTTCCTGGAAGTCCCGCCCTCCTTCCGTCCAAGCCGTGTAGGACCACTTCCGCCCTTATCGGGAAGTCCTACATCGCGGCCGGTCAGGCAGGCATGGCCCTCCACACAATGGCCATCCTGCAAGCCTACCAGGCGGACGTACTTAAGGAAATGGACGAGGGACTGGTCTGACTCCAGAGGCTGTGAAAAAGCTGCGCAGAGCCACTGACTTGGCTCTCAGAGCCACTAAGCATACCGCATGCACCGTGGGGCGCTCTATGGTGGGTTCAGTGGCCGCAGAGCGCCATTTGTGGCTGAATCTCACCGAGATTCGTGAGAAGGAGAAGGTGTTCTTGCTGGACGCACCCATCTCACAGTCTGGGTTATTCGGGGAGGCGGTTAGCTCGGTAGTGGAAAAGTTCCAGTCCGTATCCAGATAGATGGTAGATCATCACCTAGAGACGACCTCTACAGTCTGAATGTCAGGGACCAGGGCACCGAGATGAGCCCCAGAGACAGATCTCCAGTGAGGACCTCGTCACCTACGCAGCCATCGGGAAAAGACCACTGGAACCAGTGGAGCCTTACACTCTGACTTTGCTGCAGTTGGAACAAACTACTGGTTTTTCTGCCAGAGGGAACTGGCCCCTCGACTTAGCCTGGTTTCTCCCAAGGTTTTTTTTTCGTTCTGTCACTGATGGAGTTTTGATTCCTTGCCGTTGTCGCCTCTGGCTTGCTTAGTTGGGACACTTCATTTCCAGCAATATCACCGATTGATTGCACAGATCTGTTTAAACTGAACTGAGCTGGACAATGACATCACTGAATTCAAAATAATGAAATGCCTTTAACTCAAAAAGGTTCCTATTTTGATATTGTGCAGTTGCTTTGAAACAATTTGTATTGTTTAAAACGCTATATAAATAAAGGTGACTTGACTTGACAAACAAACACAATGTAAATAGCAGAATTTTTGTGTGGTGTGTTGTTGTCAGTGAGCTCGGTCAGTTACACTATAAAGAGAGCATCGTTGTTGCTTTTCTATATAATCCATTCACAATTTGAATAAAAGTTTTGTCTATCATCGAAGAGGACAAAAACATCCATGCATAGCCTACTGTTTCAAGAGAGACAAACAGCATTGAAAAAAAAATTATGTGAGTTTATACACTAAATTGCTCCGCGAGTCATTGCTATGATTGGACAGTGAAAACTGTAGCAAAATCAGAATGATCTCTTGTTCGAAAACATTCTCAGGTCTGAATTAGGCTTGGATTGGTTATGGTATCATCTATCTATCTGTTGATCTATCTATTCTTTATTTATTTATGAAGGACATGAGATTTTGTGTCAGTGTGCGTGATATTAGTATTACATTGTAATCACAGAGTACTGGAAATTATATAAATATTAGTTTGCGTTACAGACTTCATATTACCTTTTCTTTTTATAACTTTTTAAAAGAAATTGTTGATTGCCGAATATGTGATTTTGTGTATCTGAAATCTCTGTGTAAAGGCACAGTTTTGAGACGGTTCATAGGTAACAGGAAATGAGTCCTTTCTTAAAGAATAAATTGAATCCCCCCCACGCTATCTCTCCTTCTCTTTCTCTCTCTCTCTTTCTCTCTTCTCTCCTGTCGCCACCCTTCAGCTCCTCCCTCTTCCCCACATTCCATATCTGAGGTCATTACAGATCAGAAGTTCCAAGCATAGAGAACATATGTGGATAGAGGGTAGACAAAGACTTGAGCAGCCCGGAAGACAAGCAGAGGCAAAGCAAGTGGAAAGGGAGAGAGAACATTGACGGCAGATATATTCATTGAACGATTGTCAGAAGTGAAATCATCTGCTGCTCAAGGAAGTGAGGGGCACGGGGTGAGAGGGGGGCGGATGCATACTTTCTACTCTCTTGCCCTGTGTTTTTGTTGCCCCTTCCGCCAACTTCGTCGCTCCTCTCCACCACCACAAACCGTCATTCCACCATCTGTGCCTGCTTCAGGCGCAAGCACCCCGTGGGTGTGTCTGTGGCATGGAGAATGAGAGGGAGGATGAAGAGACGGAGGGGAGGGAGAGACCAGAGCCGCTGACGGATGTGGAGCGTGGCATCATTCAGGACACTGGGCGCATGTTTACGAGAGCTGTGAGGATGTGGGCGTCAATTCTGATCAGGTACAGTAAATTTACCCCCTCAAAAAACAACCAATAGGATACTCATTTTAAAATGATGTATTTTCTTATGTTATTAGATGTGTTTCTTGTACATTTGGAAATACAGCATGTGAAGCTGCACAGTGGGCAGATAAGATTATTTGGCAAGCAGATTAATTAAGCATGATGAATATTCTAGCATATAGGAAAAAGCAACTGGCATAAAATATAGCATCTGTATGTATTTACTATGTATATTTCTGTGTGTTTTTATGCCAGTGGCTTTTTCCTATATGCTAGAATATCTATCATGCACAATTAATATGCTAAATATATATATATATTAGTGGTGGGCCGTTATCGGCGTTAACGTGCTGCGTTAACGTGAGACTCTTATCGGCGATAAAAAAAATATCGCCGTTAATCTATTCTCAAAGTTGGGTTGGGAGCTGGGTCCTATACTACGCAAGCTATGATGACTTTCACCCTGATATTTTAGCGCGGATGTATACCTAGCCGAATTGCACTGTAGGGGCGAGAACGAGTTCGAACTAGAGGCTCGCAGTCCGTGATGGACAGATTGTTAACGGCTGGTCTATGTGGTAATACACTCGGGCAGGACATCCAAACGCTCACCTATAATTCATCAACCTCAAATATGGCTTTTCATCTGAAAGATGTATGTAGTAGCAACTTTACATGGCCGCTCAATATGATGTTAAACTAGAGAAATGTGCGCTATTGAAGTGTTTGTGTGGAAGGCGTTTTGCTGCAGGACAGGCTCCGGTGCGCTCACTTGCTCTTAAAATCTCCGTCATTCTTGGTCATACAGATAAAAGTAGCCTAATACATCTTTCGAATCTGTAAAGAGTACGTTTATTTGTGTGCACTCAGAATAACAACGAAACGTTGCGCTTTTAAGCAAACAGGATGCGCTTTAGGTCTATGTGATCTTGAGCGAGAAACTTCGAACTCGATATATCTAAAAATACAGTAAATAGAAAAATTATCTATAGAGAGTGAAATGTCAAAAAAAAATAGAAGACGTGTGTGTTAGCATGGATGATTTACATGAAATTTAATCTGTGCAACACTGTGCATAATAAGATGGCTTTCAGTTCAATATATACCAAAAAAACGACATTTTGGGTTTTTATTCAACTAATAAGGTGGGCACGCTGTGATCTGTACTATATTTTTACTGTAATTGACAGTTATCGGCAAAAAACACAAAAAAAAAAACACGGGAGTGGGAGGGATTGGAGTCATTCTTCCGGGAGTGGAACGGGATTTTCCTCCAGTTTTTTCGTGGGATTGGGACGGGAAGAGATTAAAGTTTGTGATGCATTTTGGAAACAGGAGATGAGCCCCTGGTCTAATGCGCCACCTGGCTTGAGAAACCGTTCTCAAAGACTTACTTTTAGTCATTATTTGGGTAGCACACATATTCTGAATGCCTTCGCAGAATTCAAATGAGCCATTTTATCTAGATTTAATCTAGATTAATTCCAAGATTAATCTAGATTGATCTAGATTAAAAAAATTAATCTATGCCCACTCTAATATATATATATATATATATATATTAGTGGTGGGGCTTATCGGGTTAACGTGCTGCGTTAACGTGAGACTCTTATCGGCGATAAAAAAATATCGCCGTTAATCTATTCTCAAAGTTGGGTTGGGAGCTGGGTCTATACTACGCAAGCTATGATGACTTTCACCCTGATATTTTAGCGCGGATGTATACCTAGCCGAATTGCACTGTAGGGGGCGAGAACGAGTCTTCGAACTAGAGGCTCGCAGTCCGTGATGGACAGATTGTTAACGGCTGGTCTGTGTGGTAATACAATCGGCAGGATCCAAACGCTCACCTATCATTCATCAACCTCAAATATGGTTTTCATCTGAAAGATGTATGTAGTAGCAACTTTACATGGCCGCTCAATATGATGTTAACCTAGAGAAATGTGCGCTATTGAAGTGTTTGTGTGGTAGCGCGTTTGCGCAGGACAGGCTCGGTGCGCTCACTTGTTCTTAAAATCTCCGTCATTTTTGGTCATACAGATAAAAGTAGCCTAATACATCTTTCGAATCTGTAAAAGACTATACGTTTATTTGTGTGCACTCAGAAATAAAACGAAACGTTGCGCTTTTAAGCAAACATGATGCGCTTTAGGTCTCATGTGAACTTGAGAATTCACTCCCGTGTCACCCTCTGCTTCAAACCTGTGTGTATGCCTAACGTTACTGTGAAATTACCACATCAGACGTGACATGCTAACATGGATGCAGCTATGAAGCCGGGTTTGCTTCAGGAAATTTATTTTTAAGAAGTTCCCAATGGAAACTGTAAACAGTTCATCACGACCTTTATGTTGGGCTACAGTTCAAAATTCATGTTTAACTGAATAAACAGTTAGTAAACACAAGTACATCTTATTGAACATAGTTTATTTTCATCACCAATTATCATAGTAGAACAGCTTTCTCAAGCAGTTTGTTGTGCTTTGGAAACAGGAGATGCGCCCTGGTCTAATGCGCCACCTGGCTTGAGAAACCCGTTCTCAAAGACTTACTTTTAGTCATTATTTGGGTAGACAATATTCTGAATGCCTTCGGCAGAATTCAAATGAGCCAGATTAATCTAGATTAATCCCAAGATTAATCTAGATTAATCTAGATTAAAAAAATTATCTATCCCACTAATATATATATATATATATATAAAATATATTTTTAATATATATATACATATATATATATATATATTGCATTTTTTGCTCTCGCAGCTGGCATTCCCAAATTTAGATGATAATGGATGGATAACAAAGGAAGATGTTCATGACATCTTTTTCTGCATGCATTTTCTCATTGTGCAAGCTTCTCTAAACATTCACACCATCAAGTAAATAAATCCTTCTTTAGAGTTTCTATTTTTAATTGAATATAGCAGGTATGGAATACACCTTGCACAGTATTTCTTAAACCTGCAATCCATTTTTATGGTTTTTGGGGTAATTCAGGTGATTGTGTCAGAATGCTGTAACAAACCAGTGTAGAACAAATTCCAGTGGCAGATTTGACAAAAAAATGTATTAAAAAACACCTAATTAATAAATACATATAACTTAGCACATACTTATGCGAACATACATTTTAAATAGGCAATGCCTACAGGACTCATTCAAATAGAATGCTTTAGGTTGCTAGGACAACTGGCATGGATAATTTTGTGATTTTAGCTTATTAGCTGGTGTGTGTGTGTGTGTGTGTGTGTGGTGTGTGTGTGTGTGTGTGTGTGTGTGTGTGTGTGGTGTGTGTGTGTGTGTGTGTGTGTGTGTGTGTGTGTGTGTGTGTGTGTGCGCACGTGCGTTAGAAGTGGATTTCAGTAACCACTTTGGCACTCTTTAATGTCTCTCACTCTCTCTTAGCCACATATAAATTTTTCCTTGGTACCTTCGGAATGCATCATTCAGCTCCATCTATGTTAACTTTTAATAACTGTAGACTGTGTCTGTTTTGAGTTGTTTATGAACTGTTCAAACATATATGCAAGATCTGATTTAATGTATAATTTGAACAAATATAATACAAAAAATTTTAGATTACATTACGAATTTTACAACTATTTTAAATTAAATACATTTATGATTAACATTAGTGCACTTGTTGCTGATTTTATAAATTTAACCCTCAATATTCTGACTGTTCTAAGGCCATATGTATTCAGTCTCTCAAGATAATTCTTCTTGGAAGTATTTGGCAATTAAAATGAATTAGTGCCTATTTTAAAATTCCATGTGTAATTGTATAACAACATGCAGTTTTCAAATACTTTTACAAACTGTTTTGAATATATTTATTAATATTATGCACTTTACACCATCATAATGTATTAACCTAAGTGGGGCAAAATACTGTCTTTACTTTGCAGCAGTGTATGTCCCAAATAAAGCTAAGGCAAAACATTTTGTTTCGTGTTATGTGAATTAACTGTTGCTTGAAAATCTTAAGACATGGCCAAAATATTGTCTAACAATAATCTATAAACATAATCGCTGCAAAGCAAAGTAATTAAACCATGATGCATTAGACATATTGTTTAGTTCTAGTCCATGCTACAAATGATATCCAGCAAGGAGCTTTACATTATTTTATCTATTTTATGCAAATATATGCAAAAGCTTCAGTTATGATTTTTTTTTGTTGATAAAGTTATTGTGATAATTTTTCATAGTTTCATATTTTTTTGTATTATTCAATTTGAAAGAGTTGTAACACTAAGACTGGACATTTTCGGATTTCTTAACCTTTGTGAACCTTCAGATATAATGGAGACATTTTAAAACATATTAATTAAACATAGCTTTGGGATTAGGTAAGTATTAAGTCAAATTCACTCTTTAATTCGTGTTGTTATAACTGCCTATCAATAATTTATGTTTTAGATATGAGTTATTAGTCAATAAAGTATGATATCAGTTAGTCATTAAATAACCCCTTTATGAGCCCTTAAAAACATTAATATAAAATGTTAACGTGAAAGGTAATCGGCAACAGGAACCATTCTTTAACCATGTCAAAGTATTATTTCACCACCATATGTGAACCTGAGAGAAGGAGATATATTGAGAAACTAAATTTTATTGGTCTATGTCAGTGCCCCTTTTCTTTACCTTCCTTTTGTTTGAGAAATGATCCAAATGAATGACCTAACATGAAATACCCTGACATCTACAACTATGTGTGTCCTTAAACTTAAGCTAGCTTATAAAAACGTCGTTCTGGATTTTTTAGCTTGTTTGCTGTACACCTTGTCAAATAGCAGCTTTTAGGCATTGTTATGTTTTTTGTTATAAGTCAGAAATGACAAGGAGGCAGCTTCCCGCAATACAAAGTCAATGGAGAGTGTTGGATTGGTACCCCCACCCCCACCTCCACCCCTCCTGTGTGTGCGCTGCCTAAATGCGCTCTGTCTCTATAAGGGTTTTTTATGAATCTTTGCAAATCGGCTTTCCTAATAATGTGCTAGGTTAGCAAGTTTTGTGCAAAAAGTTTACAGTCTGCAATCACCCTTCAGAAAAGAGGGGGGGGTAATCAGAGCTCATTAGCATTTAAAGTGACATGCAACAGAGCGGGTTGCTGTAAACTAGTGGTCTCAAACTCATTCCTGGCGGTCCACAGCTCTGCAGAGTTTAGCTCCAACCATGCCCCAATCACAGGACGTTTCTAGAGGTTTTCTAGAAATCCTGAGAACTTGATTAGCTGGATAAGGAGTGTTTGATTAGGGTTGGAGCTAAACTGTGCAGATTGGTGGCCTCAGGAATCGAGTTTGAGACCAATGCTGTAAACAGAGCTGATTTTGATAGGTGTCTATTGATACACTACGTTCTGCATTTTTAGCATTTTTTTTAGATGCTAGGGGAAACAATTTTTCTTCGATATGAAGCTTTTTTTTAAATAATGCAGTGTAACTGCACAGCATTGGTTCGTGCAGTGTATTGAAAATGAACCAATGGCTCGACCGCGGTGCTGCACAGCCTATGGCTGGAAAGCCGCCAGATTAGGCAGGGCACCTGGCTATAAAATGCTGGCATTCGCAAGGCTCCTCGGATTTCTTCTCCTTCAGCGACAAAAATTTCAGAGACCTCTCTTGCTCACCGACTGAAGGGAGAGTTCGCCGGATAGCGGCAGGGAATCCGTGGACCAGCTGCTGCAGGCGCTGCGGGCTGCTGAGAGGGATTAGCGCCTCTTGCGGTCCTTTGATTGCCAGCGCTGCTTTTATTATGAAGTTTAAGTCTGCCCTTGCTGCGCTCGCGCCTTTAAATGAAGTCCCACTTCTTCTACTCTCGCGTTTCTCCCCTTCCAGTTAAACTCGGAGAAGAAACAGATACGAGCGGATTTGAGACAATGGCACAGCACTTTAATCTGCAGTGTATTTACCATAAGGACCATCAAATCCCCTCTTTTAATGAGTGGTTTAGTCTTTTAGGCAGATAAAAATGGAAAAGGCTGTCACTCTGATTTTTACTTACAGCTTCAGACTTTGACGCTCTGGGAGTCTAGCTACCCAAATCGCCTATGACATGCCTCCGAGCACCCCATTCAGCTGGGTGCCGACGGCAATGTCTTTGCCACATTCAAATAGCGCCTGCACAACTGTCCGCTGTAATGGGAAGAAATAAAGCACACACATATTAAAAAGAGAGTACTTTTCCTCTTCCCCTTATCATGAGCCTCTCGAAATAATTCAACCTCAAGGCGCTCGAAACAATTCAACCCTCGCCAACAGGCGAGGCTAGGCAGGCCATCCCGGAGTGTCAGACTGGGTTCTGGGGATAATAAAACGAGGTTATACACTTCAATTCGCTCCAAGACCCCGCGATTGGTGACGTGGTCTCACATCGGTTCAGCGCAGCAACGCTCACGTCCTGTGCGCCAAAGTGATGAGTTTGCTGGTGAAAGGAGATGGAGGAAACGGTTTCCCCAGCTCAGAGCGAGTCAGGCTTCTATAGCCATTACCTCCTTGTCCCCAAGAAGGATGGTGGTCTAAGACCCATTCTCGATCTCAGACACCTGAATCATGCCTTATGAAATGGCCGTTCAGGATGATTACAACGAAGCAGATCCTCTCGCATATATGCCCTGGGGACTGGCTCTTTTCACTGTATATGAAAGATGCTTACTTCATATCCAGATAGCATCCCCCACCAGGCGATTCTTGAGATTCGCCTTCGAGGGAGTGGCTTATCAATACACGGTCCTCCCTTTGGGCTGTCCCTGGCTCCCTGCACTTTTGCGAAGTGCATGGATGCGGCTCTTACCCCGCAGAGACAGATGGGAATCCGCATTCTGAATTAACTCGACAACTGGCTCAATTTGCCCAGTCGGAGGATGAGCTTCTATCTTACAGATCCATGCTCTTCAGCCACTTAGAGTACCTAGGCCTCAATTTGCCAAGAGCGCGCTGTTCCACAGCAACGAATTTCGTTCCTGGGAACAGTTATCGACTCAGCCCGAATGAGGGCGGTAGTCATACCAGAACGTGCATGGCCATTCAGCAGCTCGCGGCTTCATTCAAACTCGGAGCTCCTCGCCCTCTGGAAGCGTTTCAAAGGATGCTGGGCCTCGTGGCCTCAGCGTCTTCGGTACTTCAGTTGGGCCTGCTTAACATGCGGCCCCTTCAGTACTGACAGTGGTGTCCTATATAAATCGCCATGGCAGTCTTTCCTCGAGGCGCATCTTTATTCTAGCAGAGCGCCTCTTGAGGTGGGCTCGGCCAACTTGCACTCGCTGAAAGCAACGCATGTGGGGCAAGCTGTACCTGGGAGCAGACATGCTATCTCGGAACAATGTCCCCTCAGACGAGTGGGACACTCCACCCACAAACGGTTCAGGAAATATGGGGAATCTTCGGCAGGCCAGAGGTCAACCTCTTCGCCTCAGAGGACAACACTTATTGCCAAACTTATTTTTAAAAGCACAGGGACGCGTTGGCCCACGACTGGCCCAACCTTATTCTTTATGCGTTTCCCCGATCGCCTGATCCCGCAGGTAATCAGGCGAATCAGGGGAACAGAAGCAGAGTTCTGTTAGTGGCCCGCTCTGGAAGAACCAGCATTGGTTCGCGGAGCTGTCTCGGCTGTCTCACTGCAGCTGTGGCCATTCCCTGAGACGAGACGTCCTCTCAGGCGAACGGAATTATTTGGCACCCCAGCCGAACTAAGGGTGCTTTGGCCTCTCGATGGGGCCTCCGGACCTTCCCGAGAGTGTGCTAAATACAATTTTTCAGGCTAGAGCACCATCTACGAGACGCCTCTATGCCTTTAAGTGGTCTGTCTTCTCTGCCTGGTGTACTACCCTATTACCTTCTGCAAGGCATCCCAGTACAATACTTGGTCCCTCTGAGCCAGGCCCTCTTGATGCCTAAGGCAAGTTCAAGTGTAGAACTTGTCACAGTACCACTCACAAGGTGTAGGGCAGTTCTGTGTTGACTAGACAACCTGCCAGACTGTAATGGCCAGGGAGACTTGCATGGTCCAGGGAGTTTTCACTGGATGAGGAACCAGTGCTGTTCTTGATGAAAGGTCGACTCACATTGAGCAGAAATGATGGCCACCAATGCTGTTGGAGACATCAAGGAGATGCTATGCATCAGCCACTGTTGTCACCAGATGAGCCTTTGGAGGTGGTGGTGTTACAGTTGGGCAGGTGTGTCTAGTCAATACAGAACTGCCTACACCTTGTGAATGGTACTGTAACACGCCAATAATATCTGAATAAATCATTAATACAGTCATTTTGCCTCTGCATGAGCAACACAGGCCTGATTTCATCTTCATGGACATCAATGCCCCAGCTCATCGAGGTAGCATCATCAGGGAACGACTGCTGGAGGCTGGGGTACCTCAAATGGAGTGGGCTGCACTTTCTTCACACCTGAATCCAATAGAAAACCTATGGGATCAGCTGAGTCGTCGTGCAGATGGTCGAAACCCTGCACCCCAGAACCTCAGTTAACCTGAGGGCAGCCCTTCAAGAAGAGTGAGATACCATGCCTCAGCAGACAATAAGTAAACTTGTGAACAGCATGAGACGTCTTTGTCAAGCTGTAATTGATGCTCAAGCATGACAAGTTATTGAGACATGACATTTTTGTGGTGGTATAGTCACGTTTGTTTGAGATGAAGAAATTACACTGCATGCTTCTACTTAAATGCCCTACTTTCATGAAATAATTTCCATAAATTATTAATTATAATATATTAATTATAAATTAAGTTTACATTTCCATAAATAACTTTTTGTGTTAAAACATAGTTGTAAAGATTATTTAAAAGACTGTAAAATACTAATTATGTAATAATTATAAGTTGTAGTTGTAAAATATTCCAGATACCACTTGATCTGAGATCCACCTTATTAAGGATAAGACCACCACAACAACAAAGCACAGCCTACATGCCCATGCAAATAATATGCCTCTACAGGCATGAATAATATATACTGTAACCAAGTGACAGAGTTCACAACTAAGGTTACAATTTAATTTGCAATTTTGAATCAATTAAATAAATAGTTGACATTCATAATAACTAATGAGGGCATCGATTTGGCCTGGAGAAAATAAATTAAAGGGTTAGTTCTTTTACAACTAGTTCACCTATAAATTAAAATTATGTCATTATTTACTCACGTCGTTCCAGACCCGTTAAGACCTTCGTTCATCTTCTGAACACAAATTAAGATGTTTTTGATGAAATCGGAGAGCTCTCAGACCCTCCATAGACAGCAATGCAACTGAAATGTTCCCAGGTCCAGAAACGTAGTAAATACATCGGTATAAAACAGTCCATGTGACATCAGTGGCTAACTTCGGTTTTGCGATGCTACGAGAATACTTTTTTGCACAAAGAAACAAAAATAACAATTTACTCAACCATTCTTCTCCCCGAGTTACGTCTTCCGCAATTTTGGAGAGAGCCCAAGAACATATTTGACGTAACCAGCGTTGTTTACATTCGGGGGGGATGCGTCGCATAAACGTAATCTGCATATTAAGCATTGTTTACGCTTAGGGGAAAGCGTTTTGATACTCTCTAAAATGGCGGAAGAGACGTAATTCATTTTGAATTATTGTTACCAATGCCTGTTTAAACAGCTTTGATCATTGATTTGTATTCAAACCATGACATGTGATCATCATAAAGGATACTGCCATTATAACAGGATACTGCCAGGCACAAAAGTGACCTTTTCAGTGCATGCTGTGGAACCGAAAACAGAAACAGAGCCACAGTCCGTCATTTATGTCAGAATTGCACTCTGATTATTAGAGCATGTTCATTATCAGTACTGAGCTTTTAAACCAAAAGAGCTGAAGCTCTGGTTATGGTTGAACTCTTTTCCTCTCTGTCTGTGCACCTGCCTCTCATTTTGCCTGCTGTGACTTAATGACATCCTTCTCATCAGAGCCACTTTAAGCTCTGCACTGCAGTCATACACCACACTGCCATTCATTTCCCCAAATCTCTCTCTCTCTCTCATTTCAGCTATCTTAATTCCTTCTTCCTAGTCTGCTAGTTTATTCATAATTTGCATTTATTGGCTTGTGTCAATGTAATGTATGCAGCTTGTGCTCTCTGGATTTCAAAGGCATACATATTATATTTCTGCTCAGCTGCGAAGGGTACCCATGGGTAAAATGTTAACAAATAGTGATGGGTTTGGTTATCATGGGCCTTAGGAAATGTTTAGTGTATTGCTGAGGGTAGTATGCATTTAAACATTCTGTCACTACTACAAATACTAACAATAAATATATTCATAATGTTCTACATATAATTAAAACATACAACAAATATGTGATACATCAAGTAATTACATTACTTTACATTTAAAGTTATTTGCCAGCTCACCATATGGATCCAGCAAAGGATGTCTGGGAATAACCCTTTTATTGTCACTACTCACACTCAACTGACTTTGTTTGTTACACTATCTATACAGATTATCATGGCGATGAACTTGCTAAAGTCTCTGTGAGGGTGGGGGAGATTGCTTGTCAACCAGAAGCAGATCAGAACATGATGTGTTTTTTGTATGTATGATGGTTATCAGAGGAATGTGCCACAAAACACAGTGTATCAACATAGCCGCAGATGAATTAGAGTGTCTATGATTACCCCTCTCCACCATCAAAAGGTTGCCTGGTCCAATAATGAAGAACCTCAAAGGTTGCAGATTGAGTATAGGACTGAGTGTGGGCAAGTATGGAAAATATATCTCTCCCAGTAACCAAAGTTCAGAGTATTAGGAGGGTTGAAATTGGACTGAATCTGCTGATTCCTGTGGTTCCTTCTCCATTTTTGCCACTTTACACAGCATTACAGCAATGCTTGATGGCTTTACTTCAACGAAGGATCCTGATTGATTCCCCAGAGCTCAGTAAATATCCTCTCATGACTGGATGATGACGTTTTGAGTCATAACTTTGCATGATGAGTTTATTAATGCTTGGATGCTTTGGAATGAGTGCTTTGAATCAAGCGCAACGGGGTGCATGTTGCCTGTTTAAGATATGAGCTATGACATACAGTGGGAAAAAAAAATTATTTGATCCCTGCTGATTTTGGACTTTTGCCTACTGAAAAATAAATGATCAGTCTATAATTTCAATTGTGTTTTATTTTGAACAGTGAAAGACAGAATTACAACAAAAATAAATCGAAAAAATGCATTTAGAAAAAGTTATAAATTGATTTGCATTTTAATGAGTCAGAAAATATTTGATCCCCCTATAAATCAGCAAGATTCTAGTTTTTACAGGTAACGAGCTGAAATTAGGAGCACTCTCTTAAAGGGAGTGCTCCTAATCTCAGCTTGTTACCTGTATAGATGACAACCTGTCCACAGAAGCAATCAATCAATCAGATTCCAAGCTCTCCACCATGGCCAAGAACAAAGAGCTGTCCAAGGATGTCAGGGAAAAGATTTTAGACCTACACAAGGCTGGAATGGGCTACAAGACCATCGCAAAGCATCTTAGTGAGAAGGTCACAACATTTGGTGCAATTATTTGCAAATGGAAGAAATACAAAATAACTGTCAATCTCCCTCAGACTGGTACTCCATGCAAAATCTCACCTCGTGGAGTTTCAATGATCATGAGAACCGTAAGGAATCAGCTCAGAACTACACGGGATGATCTTGTCAATGATCTCAAGGCAGAAAGAAAACAATTGGTAACACGTTACGCCGTGAAGGACTGAAATCCTGCAGCACCTGCAAGGTCTTCCCTACTCATGAAAGCACATGTAAAGGCCCGTCTGAAGTTTGCCAATGATTCAGAGGAGAATTGGGTGAAAGTGTTGCTGTCAGGTGAGACCAAAATCGAGCTCTTTGGCATCAACTCAACTCAATGGTTTGTGGATGGGTATTCCAGCATGACAATGACCCAAAACATATGGCCAAGGCCACAAAGGAGTGGCTCAATAAAAAGCACATTAAGGTCCTGGAGAGGCCTAGCCAGTCTCCAGACCTTAATCCCATAGAGAATCTGTGGAGGGAGCTGAAGTTTCGACTTGCCAAACGTCAGCCTTGAAACCTTAATGACTTAAGAGAGAGGATCTGCAAAGAGGATTGGGACAAATCTGGTGGCCAACTACAAGAAACGTCTTACCTCTGTGATTGCCACAAGTACTAAGTCATGTTTTGCGGAAGGGGTCAAATACTAATTTGGACTCATTAAAATGCTAATCAATTTATAACTTTTTTGAAATGCGTTTTTCTGGATTTTGTTGTTGTTATTCTGTCTCTCACAGTTCAAATAAACCTACCATTCAAATTATAGACTGATAATTTCTGTCAGTGGGCAAATGTGCAAAATCAGCAGGGGATCACATTTTTTTCCCCCACTGTAGGTGTCTCTGTTTACCTTAGTTTCTTAATCGAGCTCTGATTGAGAGGCTCGTGATAAGGGGAAGAGGAAAAGTACTCTCTTTTTGAATATGTGTGTGCTTTATTTCCTCGCCATTACAGCGGACAGTTGTGCAGGCGCTATTTGAATGTGGCAAAGACATTGCCGTCGGCACCCGGAGCTGAATGGGGTGCTCGGAGGCATGTCATAGGGCGATTGGGGTAGCTAGACTCCCAGAGCGTCAAAGTCTGAACACTCTGAAGTGTTATAGACGAGTGGTTTATCAACTGTTCAAAGTCAGACAGTAAACATTCCTGCTGTGCCTGCTGTAATTTAATCTTTGTGGTTTTGTTGTCACTCTCCATTGACTTCCATCAGCCAAAATTTAAAAAAGCAATGGACTCAACTAACTCACTGCAAATGTTGAATTGGCTATAATTAGAGAACAAGAGCCAGACAAGTGTGTGGGAAACCATCTTATGTACAGTTGTGCTGTACACATTTATTTTGTATTTCTTATGGGATTCATATTTAACTGTAGGTTATAACAGAATGGCACAATCATAAAACAAAACATGACAACAAAGGAAAAAATGAAATGACCACAGTTCAAAAGTCTGCATAAAGTCTGCATAATATTTGTTAATGAGGCCCCAAATTCTTTCAGGCGGTAGCCTATAGCTGCCAATTTACCTTGGCAAAATGCCTCCAGGTCATGCAAAGTCTTGGTCATCTTGCATTATACCGCACATTTGAGAATCCCCAGAGCGGCTTGATGATATTAAGGTCAGGAGGACTGTGATAGTTACTCCAGAACCTTCACCTTTTTCTGTTGTAACCACTGGAGGCCTAACTTGGCCTTGTGCTTAGGGTCATTGTCCTGCTGGAAAGTCCAAGAGTGTCCCATGCACAGCTTTCGCACAGCATTTTCTGCTAGTATATTTCTGGGAAATGCTATATTTTTCAGGGAGTCACAGTCACCACAGCACCCCAGTCACTACCAACAAACACACACCATATCCAACTACCTGATATTACTGATCATCTGGTCCCGGCCGCCTCGAGGAATCCATGGGGGCCGCATCTTCTCGAAGCTGGACCTGAGGAGTGTGTACAACCTCGTTCGTGTCTGGGAGGGTGAGCAGTGGCAGACGGCGTTTCATAACCCATCAGGCCACTACAAAATATCACGTTATGCCATATAGCCTTTCGAACTCGCCGTATGTGGGAGTTTATCCACGATTTGTCATAGTGTACATCGACGACATCCTGATTTATTCCCGGAACCTGGCTGAACATCGCCACCACGCCACCACGTCTCCATTGCTCCCGCTGGTCCCCCTGGATAAAGTAAAGGATTGATTACTCAGATATAAAACTCTCTAAGACTTCTCAATTCCTGATTCACTCATCTGATCGCTGCATTGCTCCATTTCCCTGCCATAGTACAATAAACCGACTGTTGATTTCATTTACCTCTGTGTCCCTTGTCTATCTGCTGACAGCATTCATCTTGCCATCAATTTTCACAAGATCCCCTGTGCCTTTAGAGCTCACACACCCCCAAAACATCAGTAAGCCACCACCATGCTTCACAGTGGGAATCGTTTTCTTTTCGCTTTTCACTGCCTTGTTGACCCCTCCCCAAACATAGCATTTATGGTTGCGAACATAAAGCTATACTTCAAATGAGCTTCAAATATGCTTCAAATAAGCACTATACTTAAATGAAAGTCAGTTTTTTGCATGATCAGTCATACTTTCTAAATCAATGTCAAAATGTCAACGTTTCTTCCAAGGTTTACAAACATTTGAGCACAACTGTAGTTCATTATTGTCTAGAGTCACCAAGCTTTGGCATTCAAGCACAGATTGGGTGGATCTTACAAGAAAAGGGGTCCTGGCACCAGTGACTCCAGTAACATCCTGTATACTCCTTCCTCGTGTTAGCCTATGTCATCAGCTGGGTTACTTTTGGAAAGTATGTCTAGGTTTGTAGTAACTCTTTGGGCAAGTGTGGATCATCTTAGTCCCCTTTCTTGTCCCATACTAATGAATGAGATAGCCTATCAGGTTCTGAATTCTGTATACTCTATGTTACATATGGTATCTTTGGTACTTTCCGTGACATGGTATTAGGAGATTGTGTTGGAGCCCAGAGTTCTGCACTGTCTGACATTGCCTTTTGGACCAGATGACTGAGATTGTGTTGCTAGACACTCCCTTAGCTCAAGGCCATCATCTGTCAGTAGCTTCCTGAGCCTGTCAACAACAGGTTTTGCCTCTTTTGTTGAAGTGAAGGTTTGTAGGCAATTGTCCACATAAAACAATTTTAGCACAGAATGGCAGATATCATCCGTAGACCGGCTATTATCAGGACATGTTTCTGTGAACAACATTCCCTTGATGTCACTGTTGAAACCAGCTGAAATTAGAAATGACCCCAACACTGGTCCAGGAAGGAGAAGCTATTTCAGATTTTGGTATTTTTGTTTCTCAATATTAGAGGAAGCGATTGAAAACTATCCTGTTTTTCCAATTGTGCTGCACCATGTGGTGTGTAACGGGAATAGGAAGGTCTGTTTCAAAATTCTGTTACAGTTTCCTAACATAGTTTGCTCATTTAAGTTTTAAAAGCTCTGCAGTATAAACCTACTGTGGGGTTTTGGTCGGTCTCCTTTTTTTGGCTGTCAGCTGCAATAATAATGTCTATTTAGGTTCTCTGAGTTCTGCCATGTTCTGGAGACACAAATGGGGAGTGCATTTTTCTCAACACCATAAACTTAGCCCTTACTATTTTGGTTTCCAGGATAATCTCATTCATGGTGTTGAGCAGACTTTGGACTCTCTGGACTCCTGACAATGATGTTGTGCTATGAAAATGATGAGGGCTATGAGTAGTCAGCTGTTGCACTGTCTGAAGCACATTTTTAGGTTGCATCTGATGACTTCTGAATTCTACCAAAGCACCAACAACTGTTATTTTCTTCTATGACTTCTATGGCTTTGTTTATGTCACTGGCCCTCTACATTTACTATTGAAAATAGAGGAATCTCAGAATTAAATATAAATCAGGCCGCGTGTCCACCAAAGCGATTTTTTTTTAAATTGTTTTAAATGGGAGCGTCTTTTTCATGCTGAGCACTCGGGCGTTTTTTTCTTGGCACCGAGAATTTAAGAATGTTAGCACTCATCACTGTCACCTTTTAGTCAGCTAACCAATCACAGTGGAGGAGGGGCGGGACTAATACCGTCACACCCTGCTTGTACTACGACTGAACAACAATGGAGAAGTTAATATTGCTTGTCTCTGAGTATTTATGTCTTTACCAGATGGAATTGCCGGAGTACAATAATATTGTTATGAAAAATAATGCTTGGAGAAACATTTCATTCGCGATGCGTCTGCCATATTACTTCAGCGGATATTCCATATCCCAGCAACCGCAGCGTCTCGAAAATACGCTGCCCTCTCAAGCGCTCACACCTGGGTGTTTTCAGCTGGCTTTGGTGGAAACGTGGCCTGATTGTTGTTACTTGCAGGTACATATACAGCCTGTGTTTTTTTTTTAATCAAGTACTTTTTTATTTAAAAGTGAAATAAAAACTCTACTGTGCTTAAAGAGTAAATGAAAATGTATTGTAGCTACTTAAAGTTAAATAAAAACTAAGTTACTGTACTTAAATGTTAAGTAAGTATGATACATATTCATTTAATCTTTATTTAAGTACAGTTTTTTAACATTTAAGTACAGAACAGTTTTTATTTCACTTTTAGGTACAATATATTTTAATTTAATAATTACGTTTTTTATTTACGTGGAAGTAAGCACGGTGCAGTGTTTATGTTCAAACTGTGTATTTACTATATTTTAAGAGGCTGACAATAATAAATATCCTTATAAGGATTAAAACTGACTCGTTTTTTTTTTTTTACTGTGTATAGTGCTACTGAAAGTGAAAGTGACGTGACATACTCAGAATTTGTGCTCTGCATTTAACCCATCCAAAGTGCACACACACACACACACACACACACACACACAGCAGTGAACACACAAACACACACACACACACACACACACACACACACACACACACACACACACACACACACACACACACACACACACACACACACACACACACACACACACACACACACACACACACACACACACACACACACACACACACACACACACACACACACACACACACACACACACACACACACACACACACACACACACACACACACACACACACACACACACCGTGAACACACACCCGGAGCAGTGGGCAGCTATTTATACTGCATTTTAATGTTGGTCATAATGGTGGTACTTGGAAAGCCAAATATTTTCTGAGGTGGTACTTGGTGTAAAAAGTTTGAGAACCACTGATTTAAACCATTCAAGAGCACTTCCTTTTATGCCTACACAGTGTTCCAGGCGAGTAAGCAGGATAGCATGGTCCACAGTGTCAAAAGCAGCGCTCAAGTCTAAGAGCACAAGTACAGCATGATCCCCAGCATCACCAGTTAATAGAATATCATTCAAAACTTTCAGAAGTGCAGTCTCAGTCGAGTGGTGTTTTCTAAAACCTGATTGAAAAACCTCAAATATCTTATTTTCATCTAAAAACTTTTGTAGCTCCTCTAATGCATCCTCTAATTTCAGATGGTCCCTTAATATCTGCAAGGATGAGCAGTATTTATGATAGATGCATTTCAAATCTAAAATATTATTTTGTAATTTGTATTTGATACACTCTAAAAACGCTGGGTTAAATATGGACAAACCCAGAAATTGGCTTGTTTTCAAACAACAGTTGGGTGTTTGACCCAACCGCTGGTTTTGTCCATATTTTACCCAGCGCTGGGTTGTATATAACTCAGCATTTTTTAAAGTGTAGTGTTGATATAAATGGCTTCATATTTTGTATCAAAATACTTTAGTGTTTTGTATTTTAGTAAGCTTTAAAATACTGTAAAATGCTTTGTCAGATGTCTACACGATGACATCATACAAATACGGCCTCTGATTGGTGCCTACTCAGTAGTTTTCCCAGAGTTCTATACTTATATGGCTCTCAATAGATCAGTAGTTGGAGTTGGGTTAATACAGGTGCATCAATCAAAATTAGAATAAAAAAAAAATTCCACAATTTTTTTTTTCTTCCATGAATGTTGTGGAAAAGTTTATTTATTTATTAATTATTTATGTACTAAATAAATTAAATGCACACAGACTGAAGGCTCATGAGACATTTGCAGGTGTTTTGAGTTGATTAGCTGATTGGCATCTCACCATATTCTAATTTGTTGAGATAGTGAATTGGTGGGTTTTTGTTATATGTGAGCCAAAATCATCACAACTAAAAGAACCAAAGACTTAAACTACTTCAGTCTGTGTGCATTGAATTTATTTAATACACGAGTTTCACAATTTGAGTTGAATTACTGAAATAAATGAACTTTTCCACAACATTCAAATTTATTAAGATGCTCCTGTATCATTGCATGAATGACTGCCTGACACATAATATCTTATTCTATTTATGATTAACAATCAAATTATTAATTAATAATATAACTAGTTGCCTTGAATACAGGTGTCATCAGTTGTCTTATGAATTACTTGTTTGTCATTGAGTCAGTGTTGCTGATGCAAAGTATACTCATACTTATACTCATACCTTTGGTTGTTTTAATATTTTGAAATGTTTTTAGCTTTATTTTTTGTTTTCATTTAAATGTTAAGTTTTGAAATGTTGTATGCATTTGTCATTTTATTTAATTTCTCAATTTTCTTAAATGTGTGTGTATATAAAGTATTTATAGACTTGTAACTTATAGTTTTAGTTACTTTTTCTTATTTGTAAGTCGCTTTGGATAAAAGCGTCTGCTAAATAACTAAAAACTAAGCGAGCCGTTTGTGCCAGGCTGGGGAGAAAGGTATTGTAATAATTTAAATTATGTGAAAAATAATGCGGTTTTCGAACCACCAAGCATGAGAGCATGTTCTAGTACACCCACAAAACAAAATCAAGTCTTTGAAAAAGAGCATAATAGGACCCCTTTAATCAACTGAGTCAGTGTAATAGTGAAGGGATAGATCAAATAGGCCAATTGATGGAAGGTTTGTGAAAAAATGTCACGCTCCCTTGTAAAAATAGTTGTTGGGGAAATTTAGACAAAATACAAAACAGTAGTTTATTACATGTGGCTGCTGTATATTGTAGTTTATTTTGGTATTTGATAAAATTAAGATATTTTATATTAAAATACACTTTGATGTATCTTTGCCCAACCCTGAATATCTAGAATTTGAACCTTTCAGTAGCAGGAAGAGTGTTTTCCGTTGTAATTTTAAGTCACAAAAACTCTCTTAGATGACAAAACAGACAGTTTGCTGACTCTGGTAGTCAGTACCTTTATCCTCCTATCTTTGAGATCCTTGTGGCGTAAAATTAGTTGTAGGAACTGTTTTACTGCAATACTGAGATGAGTTATTGGGTGTCTGATGCAGATTCACATTGTTCCTCGTCAGACTATTGCAGCACACTGTTGGGTTCATAATCTTGAGAAAGTGAATTAAACCAATTGTGCTTTGCTCTGCTTCTTCGCTTCAGCCAATTGGGTTGAAGGAGTGAGTGGTGACATAGGTTGTGAAACCGGCTTAGGGAGTGTAAATCCAGTGAAGTCAATCATGTGGGAAGGGCTGTCTTCCTCCTGACTTGCACAGTTGCCTCATTCTCTGCATGGTGTGGAATCTTCTATACCTTTGTATTAAATTTATAACAATTTGCATGCTTATGGTACTGACCCACTAAAGGATGTCTAGTTAGAGACTGCAAGAAAAAATTTCTTAATTTCTGGGAATAACTCTTTTATTGTACCATTTATTCGCAACTGCTGAGACAGCACGGCCCTGACTCCCGTGGTGGAGGCGTCCGCTTCTACCATGATTGGGACCTGTGGGTTGGGGTGGCGAAGTATGGGGCCCATGCTGAAAGCGGTCTTGAGGGTTTCGAAGGCTTTGTGGGCGCTGGGATTCCAGGACAGGGACTTGGGCTTTCCAAGAAGCAGCATTGTGAGCGGGACTGTGAGCAAACTGAAATCTTTGATGAACCGACGATAAAAGTTGGCGAATCCTAAGAATCGTTGAAGCTCCTTGACCGATTGAGGGGTTGGCCATTCCCTGACTGCTTTCACCTTCCCTTGGTCCATCTGGATAACCTCTTGACTGATAACATAGCCAAGGAACTGCACGGTGGGGCGATGGAACTCACATTCCTCTAGCTTCAGGTAAAGATGGTACTGTCGGAGCTTCTGAAGGACCTGCTTGACGTGGTGGCGATGGTCGGCCAGGTTCCAGGAGTAAATGAGGATGTTGTCAATATACACTATCACACAGCGATGGAGAAACTCCTGAAAAACTTGTTCATAAATTTCTGGAAGACGGAGCGGGCGTTAGCAAGGCCGAAGGGCATAACGAGGTACTCGTAGTGGCCGGAAGGAGTAATAAATGCCGTCTTCCACTCATCACCTTCCCGTATCCGAATGAGGTTGTACGCACTTTGCAGGTCCAGCTTAGAGAAAATGCGTGCCCCCCGGAGTTCCTCTAGTGCGGCAGGGACCAAGGGAAGTGGATAGGGGAGTTTGAATGTCTGTGAATTCAGTGCTCGGTAATCAATGCAGGGCCTCAAGCCCCCGTCCTTCTTAACCACGAAGAAGAAACTTGATGCTGCTGGTGAACTGGATGGACGGATGTAACCTTGATTGAGAGCCTCCTGAATGTACTCCTCCATAGCCTTGCACTCCGGGATGAACAGTGGATATACTCTACCCATGGGGAGTTTGTGTCCAGGCAGCAGATCGATGGCACAGTCCCATGGCCTATGAGGTGGTAATTTGGTGGCTGTCTGCTTGCTGAAGACATCCTGGAGCGCCCTTTAATCAGATGGGATGGTGAGAGTAGTACTCGGTTCGGGGGCTCTACCCGCGTGGAAGCTACTTGAGTGGTAGGTGACTGGCGACGAGGACGAGGAATTCTTTGAGACAGTGCTGGTGACAGAATTCGCTCCAGCAAATATTATCTCCCATCTGATTTCTGGAGAATGGATGATGAGCCAAGGGCGTCCCAGGATGAGATCCACGGTGGCTCCTCCAGTACCATAATATAATTTCCTCCTCATACAAGCTCCCAATCCGAAGTCTTAGAGGAGGGGTCTCAAACCTCACTCAACCACGTCCAAGCGGCTTTCCGTTGATGATTTCGACTCGGAGCTCCTGGGCATGCGTTGACGGGGCAGGTGAAGAATGGCTAATGAGGTTTTGGGAGATGAAGTTGCCCAAGGAGCCCGAGTCAACCAAAGCGGAGGCTGCAATGGATTGAACTGAGGTGAGTAGTTGAACATTCAGCACAGTAAGCTTGGCAATGATAGGGTCGGTTTGGAGTGTACTCACCGCTGGACGTGGAGGTTTAACGGGACAGGCTTGGATATAATAATCAGGAGAAGCGCAGTAGACACACAGCCCTGCCGTCCATCAGCGGGCTCTTTCACGGGCGGATAGACGAGACATGTCCACATGCATGGGTTCTGTTACTGGGGAACCGTGGGGCGGGTGAGGCTGGCTGGTGAGCGGCTTCAGCGGGGTGACAGGCTGATAGGTGTTGAGAGATACGGTTAGCCTTCTGCATAAAACTTTTGAACCCCACGGTATCGTCGTAAATTGCCATCTGGGCACGGATGCAAACGTCTAGTCCAGAGTGCGGAATTTCACAGTGTACTTGTGGGTAGAGGAAGTGCCCTGTCGCAAGCGCAGTAACTGGTCCGCCTCTGAGAGCGCTCCGGTAGCGCTTCCAAATACCTCCTTGAAATGATTGGTAAATGCTTCATAGGAATTTATTATGGCAGTATTGTCGTTCCATATGGCTTTTGCCCAAATCAAAACTTGAGAGAAGGGAGATCAGAATGGCTACCTTGGAGCGCTCTGTGAGAAATTTCTGTGGTTGCATCTCGATTTAGAGGGAGAGTTGCAGAAGAAAGCCGCCACAGCCAGCCAGATCACCCGCATAGACAGCCGGTAAAGCCACGGGACTGGCCGAGGCAGATGGTGGAGTTGACGATAACAATCTCTGGAGTTCCGGATATCCAACATTTTGTAACATAAGTGTCATTTTTTGTGTAACATGAAAGCACATTTTAATCATATTTTTACGCTACAGTTGTGTAGTTTTTGGGGATTTGTTGTATTTTTATTTGAATTGGCAAATTTAGTAATGTTTGCATAGGACTATAACGGAGCTTATTAAACTAATGTAAAATTCACTTTAAAGATGTACGTTTCTCAGTAGGCATACTAGGCTATAATTCATAGTGAAAACATTAGAATGGGCTAGTAGAACATTGCTGCCATCTCCTGGAAAAGAACACTTTTCAAATTTATTTAGAAGATTCAACAGTAGCCTACTGTATGCTAATACAGTTTTGTGCAGGAATACCAGATGTAATTATTCTTAATGTTTAATTGTGTTTAATTTATAAAATGATATAGGCCAGTGGTTCTCAAAGTGTGGTACGCGTACCACTAGTGGTACGTGAGCTTCCTCTAGTGGTACGCAGAGGAATCTCAGAATTAAATATAAATCAGGCCGCGTGTCCACCAAAGTGATTTTTTTTAATTGTTTTAAATGGGAGCGTCTATTTCATGCTGAGCACTCGGGCGTTTTTTTCTTGGCACCGAGAATTTAAGAATGTTAGCACTCATCACTGTCACTTTTTAGTCAGCTAACCAATCACAGTGGAGGAGGGGCGGGACTAATACCGTCACATCCTGCTTGTACTACGACTGAACAACAATGGAGAAGTTAATATTGCTTGTCTCTGAGTATTTATGTCTTTACCAGATGGAATTGCCGGAGAAGAATAATATTGTTATGAAAAATAATGCTTGGAGAAACATTTCTTTCGCGATGCGTCTGCCATATTACTTCAGCAGGTATTCCATATCATAGCAACCGCAGCGTCTCGAAAATACGCTGCCCTCTCAAGCGCTCACACCTGGGTGTTTTCAGCTGGCTTTGGTGTAAACGTGGCCTGATTGTTGTTACTCGCAGCTACATATACAGCCTGTGTTTTTTTTTTATCAAGTACTTTTTTATTTAAAAGTGAAATAAAACTGTACTGTGCTTAAAGATTAAATGAAAATGTATTGTAGCTACTTAAAGTTAAATAAAAACTAAGTTACTGTACTTAAATGTTAAGTAAGTATGATACATTTTCATTTAATCTTTATTTAAGTACGTTTTTTTTACATTTAAGTACAGTACAGTTTTTATTTCACTTTTAGGTACAATATATTTTAATTTAATAATTACGTTTTTTATTTACGTGGAAGTAAGCACGGTGCAGTGTTCATGTTCAAACTGTGTATTTACTATATTTTAAGAGGCTGACAATAATAAATATCCTTATAAGGATTAAAACTGACTCGTTTTTTTTGTAATTTTTTTTTTTTTTTACTGTGTATAGTGCTACTGAAAGTGAAAGTGACGTGACATACTCGGAAATTGTGCTCTGCATTTAACCCATCCAAAGTGCATACACACACAGCAGTGAACACACACACACACACCGTGAACACACACCCGGAGCAGTGGGCAGCCATTTATACTGCATTTTAATGTTGGTCATAATGGTGGTACTTGGAAAGCCATATATTATCTGAGGTGGTACTTGGTGTAAAAGGTTTGAGAACCACTGATATAGAAGCACCTATATTTTTATAGTTTCACTGGGAAACATTTTAAAATAAGGTTAATTGTCAATGAATAACACTAACAAAAATATTAAATACTATTACAAATGTATTGTTCATTGTTAGTTGAAGTTAGGTATTATTCACTAATGTGAGGCAAGGGGCACCAGGTAAAACCTTGCCTAGGGCAGCAAATTGGCCAGGGCCGGCCCTGACAACCACACACACACACACACACACATTATATATATATCTTAGAGGTGGGCATAGATTAATTTTTTTAATCTAGATTAATCTAGATTAATCTTGAAATTAATCTAGATTAATCTAGATTAAAATGGCTTCATTTGAATTCTGCGAAGGCATTCAGAATATGTGTGCTACCCAAATAATGACTAAAAGTAAGTCTTTGAGAACGGGTTTCTCAAGCCAGGTGGCGCATTAGCCAGGGGCTCATCTCCTGTTTCCAAAATGCATCACAAAACTTTATCTCTTCCCGTCCCAATCCCACGAAAAAAACTGGGGGAAATCCCGTTCCACTCCCGGAAGAATGACTCCCATTCCTCCCACTCCCGTGTTGTTGTTGTTGTTGTTTTTTTTTGCCGATAACTGTCAATTACAGTAAAATTATAGTACAGATCACAGCGTGCCACCCTATTAGTTGAATAAAAACCCCAAATGTCGTTTTTTGTTATTATATTGAACTGAAAGCATCTTATTATGCACAGTGTTGCACAGATTAAATTTCATGTAAATCATCCATGCTAACACACACGTCTTCTATTTTTTTTTTGACATTTCACTCTCTATAGATATATTTTTCTTGTACTGTATTTTTAGATATATTCGAGTTCGAAGTTTCTCGCTCAAGTTCACATGAGACCTAAAGCGCATCCTGTTTGCTTAAAAGCGCAACGTTTCGTTGTTATTCTGAGTGCACACAAATACACGTAGAGTCTTTTACAGTTCGAAAGATGTATTAGGCTGCTTTATCTGTTTGACCAAAAATGACGATAGATTTTAAGAGCAAGTGAGCGCACCGGAGCCTGTCCTGCAGCAAACGCGCTTCCAACAAAACACTTCAATAGCGCACATTTCTCTAGGTTAACATCATATTGAGCGGCCATGTAAAGTTGCTACTACATACATCTTTCAGATGAAAAGCCATATTTGAGGTTGATGGATGATAGGTGAGCGTTTGGATGTCCTGCCCGATTGTATTACCACATAGACCAGCCGTTAACAATCTGTCCATCACGGCTGCGAGCCTCTAGTTCGAAGACTCGTTCTCGCCCCCTACAGTGCAATTCGGCTAGGTATACATCCGCGCTAAAATATCAGGGTGAAAAGTCATCATAGCTTGCGTAGTATAGACCAGCTCCCAACCCAACTTTGAGAATAGATTAACGGCGATATTTTTTTTTTATCGCCGATAAGAGTCTCACGTTAACGCAGCACGTTAACGCCGATAACGGCCCACACTAATATTTATATATATAACACACATATATATATTATATATATATATATTATATATATACATACATACATACACATTTATAAATTCAATATATTATTATTTCATTTCCAAATAGGTTGTAGAAGTATAAAAATAACTCAAATTTAAATAAAACTAAAATTTAATAAACGTTTACAGACTATACAGACATAATAAATTCAGACAAATTGAACTAAAACTAAATATAAAAACAAAATGCATCAATACACTAACAAATACAAAATACACTTACGAGCTGCTTTTAACTTCCGCTGATAATGACTGCTCTCTCAAAGGTATTTCTTTACACTGTTTTCTGCTAGTGCTTATACAAAATTTCCTTTTTTTTTTTCCACAACAAATGGCAAGCAAGCGCAGACACTGACAAGATATGCGATACAGAACGAGAATTTATCATTAACACTTGTTTTTTGGATAAAGTTATATGAAGCACCATTACTTCAAACGAATTATACTTGAAACCAGACCTCTGAGAAATACTGAAAATATTGCTATAAATTGTAGAGCAACACCTCCCCCTTTACCTTTTGGATGCAGCTCATGTTTGTAACAGTAATCTTGGGGTAGACTCATTCAAAGTAATGTAATCATCTGGTTTTAGCCATTTTTTTGTAAAAACAAAAACAGTGATCATATCATTTACAAAAAGTGTTTTTGTAGAAAGGGATCTAATATTCAATAAGCCAAGCTTTATCATTTGTTTATCTGTATTATAGCTGTTTTTTATTTGTTGAACATCAATTAAATTGTTACTCTTACTTAGGTTTGGACTTTTTTGTATTTTCTAGTTCGGGGAACAGAAACAGTCTCTATAGTGGTGATATCTAGGTGAAA
Source organism: Ptychobarbus kaznakovi (assembly GCA_027422405.1). Lineage (NCBI taxonomy): Eukaryota > Metazoa > Chordata > Actinopteri > Cypriniformes > Cyprinidae > Ptychobarbus > Ptychobarbus kaznakovi. The sequence goes on from JAPDDN010000232.1 coordinate 108,829, forward strand.
GAGCCTCTATGTCGGAGAATTATTAATTTGTTTGGACACACCTACTTCCTGTTTGTCTGTGCTGCATGAGAGGTTTGCGATTGTAGCTCTGTGTAGCTTCACTTCTCTGTTGAATATCTATCTTACTTTCACACTTTGTTGTTTAAGTAGTAAAATATAACTTAATTCCCATCATATTTCTGATATTATCTATGAAACTAATCTGACTAATTTGATCGTTCGCTTTTTAATCTAAAACCGTGAGTGCATCACCTTAGCATTTGTTAGCCGGTTAACCTGTCATTTGTGTTTCTATTCGTGTCAGGTACAGGTTTATTTTTTTTCGCTCTGTTTAATTTCTCTCTCGCTCTGTTTTTTTTCATGAGTTCATCAAACAACAGGTAAGTGATAAGTTAAGTCGGTATAATTCATCAATCACGGTGAGTAATGGCTTCTTCTCCTGCTATTGTTGTTTGCACTGTCTGCCACATGTACAGTTTATCGGTCTCTGTCAGCAGCGAGGGATTCACATGTGATAAATGCAGGGAAATAGATAGGCTGACAGAGAATATTTTAAAACTAGAGACACACATCCGAACTTTAGTTGAGGATACTAAGAATGTGAGGGCTGTACGGCGTTGGATGCGACTAGCTCAGGGAGTCCTGTACAATTTTCAGTTTCCGGCATTAGAGCACATGCAGCATGGCAACTTGGTGACTGTGAGGCGGCCTAGTCGCGGGCCAAAACACTGCTCTTCTGTTCGATCAGAACATCAAACAGGTTTCCCCACTCAGTGACGAACCCACTGAGAAACCTGATTAAAGTACTCTAGTTATTGGCGATTCAATTGTACGGAACGTGAAAATAGAGACACCACCCACCATAGTCCACTGTTTAATGGGAGCCAGTGCGCCTGACATCTGGCAAATTTAAAAGTGTGG
>JAPDDN010000115.1:0-47860 GCA_027422405.1 Ptychobarbus kaznakovi
GAGGATTTCAAGACGACATGAAACCCTGACATTCTGCATTCGAGCATTCGTGCATCTCAACACACACTCCGCCTCCCCCCCCCGTTCTGCATCTCAACCACACACGCCGCCCCCTCCCACCCCTTCTGCTCTCAACCACACACGCCGACACACAAATTTTAACCCCATCTGCACTCCAACCACTCACCCACACACCCCCCCCCCGTTCTGCATCTCAACACACACACGCCACACCCCCCCCCCGTTCTGCATCTCAACCACACAGCCTCCCAACACCCCCCCCACCCCCGTTCTGCATCTAAAAACCACACACGCCGCCGCCCCCCCCCCCGTTCTGCATCTCAACCCACACGCCGCCAACCCCCCCCCCCCCCCCTCCTTCTGCATCTCAACCACACACGCCACCACCCCCCCCCCACCCCCCCACCCCCCCGTTCTGCATCTCAACCACACACTGCCGCCGCCACACCCCCCCCCCCCCCCGTTCTGCATCTCAACCACACACGCCGCCGCCACCCATCCCCCACCCCCACCCCCGTTCTGCATCTCACACACACGCCCCGCCGCCCCCCCCCCCCCGTTCTGCATCTCAACCACACACGCCACCAAACCACCCCCCCCCCCCCCCCCCTCCCTTCTGCGTAGGGCCCCAGAAGTCTAGGATCGGCTCTGGGCCTACTTTAGCGCATTTATTAGTGTTGTGCTGAACATTCTATTCAGGTGTTTAAGGGACAGTTTTACTAAACCGGGCCGATGGGTGCGAACATTTCTGAGCGAGATTTACTAACAACCACCACGCTAATTAAACAACACATTCTCATTTACATGTCGACCAACGCAATACACCAAGCACAAATTAGCGATGAAAGAAATAACGAAGCCACAGTATGTTGAAAAGAACCAGAGGCCATACAAATTAAGGTTTTGATAGAGCTGGTATTGCGTGACTCCTGGTTCCTCAAGCAAATATAAAATAACATGGCTTCGCAAATGATATGTTCGGATAATGTGTTCTTCTGGCATTCCAAATAAAATGAATATGAGTGGAAAAAATCCTCTCCCTTCTACTGTTCTCTACGGTGCTCTCGCAACAACACTTCAAGCTCAAAATAGTTCAAGACATGCTTTTTTGGGAGTTAAATAATGGGTCATTTGACGAGCGCAGACGTTAATAAAACGCGCTGCATGATTCATTTTAATAATACTCTCCTCCCATAACTTTTGCATCTGAAAGGGAAACTCCTACAAATGCATATTCAATAAGGTCAGGTGGAAAAGTAATTGTGCCTATGCCTTTTCAGCGCTAATTCTTCACTGCGAGTCTTTGGTAAAACCGGACAGTACTGTTTGAAGGCCAAAAGCCTGTTTGCGCTGGCACAAGCTAGTAAAACTGGCCCTTAATGTTTAAATGACCATAAATCATACATCTCATTATGCTGCATAATCATGAAATTATGAATTTAGTCTTTTTGTCAACTTGTTTTCTTTCACTAGCACAGGTTTTGATATTTCTCTCATTGATCTAAGCTTATGCATCTCAGTTTTGGAGATGCATAATTTGGTAATGTTCATTCAAAAACTGAGGAGCATAAGTTTGGATCAACGAGGCCTATGATCAGTTAGATCCAAAATGAAATACAAAAGCTGTGCTAGCTGAAAGAAAACAAGCTGATAACAAGGTTCAATCCAACATTTGGTAATAATATAGCATAATGAGAGAAGCAGCTTTTGGAGGCCAGTCATTTTTAACCAGCGTAACAAGGCAGGGATAAAATCCCCCGAAAATATTTGGAAAAAAAGGTTTATATAATTTTGATTCATTTTTATTTAAGTTTTAGTTTTTATTTTAGCAAATGGGAATTGTTGCTTTTCATGGCAACTCAAAAAAAGATACATTTATGTTTTGTATATTTTATTTATTTCAATTAACATTTAGCCTACATTTTATTTCAAGTAGCAAACATGCTTTTTATGGTTTTAGTTTTAAAGCCCTGATACAGTTACTGCTTTAGGTTTATTTTAAAACAATGGCATCTTTGTGAATTGTTGATTTGAGGTTTCAGACTTAATTTCTGAAGAGAGAGAGCGAGAAAGGGAGGGATCAGTAAAGCTGGAGGAGGAGAAAAACACTTGTTGGGCCTTTCGTGCGTGTGGCACTTTGCCCTGCTTTAGTTTTCAGGAAAGAGCAAGAACAACAGGACTCGCTCGTAGGGAAGGTGCATCTACAATGAGCGACGGCTTCATCGAGGAAGTGCAAGTGATCATTTCAGAAGTGCATTAGTAGATCTTTTTCCGTCAGTGAAACATTAAACGCTGGACTCTGAAGGATGGAGCGGGAACAGCGTAGGTTGACGGGGTGCTTTAGTATTCAGGACTCGATACAGTCGTTGACGTCCAGTCTGGGCTCTCAGAGCACTCAACTGAGCAGATGCACAGGTACAGTCACAGACGTCATTATCTTCTTACTAGTGCTAGTGTAGAGCACATTTGCTTTGGAGTTTGACACTGCGGAGTCTATTAATCTATCGGTCAGTTTTCTGCTGATCAACCATCACTGAAGTCACACGTTTGGTTGATGATTAGAAGTTTAATGACACTCAGAGAAATTTGCATTGTGACATTATTTTCAAGACATTTGACCACATTTACCCACAAAATTCACTTTTCTGTAATGCAATATAAATAAATAAAGGTGGGATAGCATTAATCGTACTTCCTTTTTGTGGATTTTTTCATTTCTGTTTTTAAAAATAAATAATTGTGTAACTGTAATTGGTCAATTTTTATATATTTAAAAAAACAACATAAAAATGTGAATATTGAGACAGATTTTGAAGTAAAATATCTGCATTACATTAATGAGAACTTGAGGGAAAATGTTGTCAATTGTCATATAAATAATGACATAAGTCCTAAAATCTTAATTGTCCATGACATCTAATCACATTTACCCTCAATATTCACTTTTCTGTAATGCTAAAAAAAATAATAAATGATCATAAACTATTTAAATGGTAATGTACATCAGGATAGCACTTATTGTAATTCATTTTTGTGGATTTAAAACAAATAGTTAACTGTTATATATTAAGAAACTCTGTATACCAACAACAAAACATATTTGAGAATAATTACAGACACATTCAGAAGTAAAACATTTGCATTACAATCATTTGAGGGCAAATGTCCTTAAATGTTAATAATGTCACCGTGCAAAAACATTTTAATGGTCCTCAAATAGGCCTGTTTTAAATTTATTCTTCTTAATATTAACTTTTTCCTTTTATATTGATGTTGAAAATGAGAATCAGGTTTAATGAGTTCATTGCTGCTGGATGTGAAGATCAGTCAGGCCTGATTCTACAACTTCAAATTATGATTTTCATCAACCCTTGTTTATATGTTCATATTATCACGATTTTACATTAAATGCAGTCATTTAAACTGCGAAACATCAAAATCAAGTTTTTTTTGGAAAGGGTTATTCCTGTACGTTTCTTTTGTTTAGTTTTTCTGAAAAGTAAAAATCTCAGGATTTAAAAATTGTGTTCATTTTTAAGTGATAACTTACTTTTCCTCTATTCAGTGCATTTTTGAAGGTCTGCAACTAAAGAAATGAATACTTTGACGACACTTACTGTATATCAACAACCGACTTCTAATATCTAGTGACTCCATCAAAGTTGAATTGCCTAACCAAAGTGATTGAAGTGCGTGAGCTATTAATAATCCACTGCATTGGCATTCTACAACAACACGTATTTGTGATTGTTGCTTCAGGATTAGAAGGATTACATGGAGAAAAACACCGTGTGCTAATAATCCCGAGAGATCGAGAGGAAGGTCACAACGAGATTGTCATGCATGAGCTCACAAGCACCGACTTGCAGCACATCAGATTTAATGCACATGACATTAGATTGAGAACAGGTTTTAGGAGCCCACACTGGAGTTGATGTCATTTGACTTAAGATATAGAGTCGATATATTTGATTAAATCACTACAGGTCTGTTGACATTAAATATTGATTCTGGCATCAGATTGGAGTAAACCATTGTCACATTGAACAACAAATTATTTTGATATGCTTTCAGATATCAGCATGATTTATGAAGAGATTTATGCATATTCATCTTCAAAGGAAGATTGTTAAGATACTGGTCTTTAAACAATATCATTGATTTGATTCTGACTTTATACGTGTATGTCATCGGCTGATGCATGCCTCACGTTGAGCTGAATTCAGTGCAGTCTCGGACGTGAAAGCTCAGGCTTTAGAAATCAAATTCTCGTTCTGATTAGAAGCATGTTTGGTTAAGAATGATGAGAGAATCGTTGATGGCCTCGGGAGCCGTGTATCGTAATGGTCCCGCACTGTCATATTCAGATTTTATTTCAAGCAGGTCAGCGCTGGGTCAATTCAGACTGAAGGCAAAACAACACCCAGACGTATACATCATTCAGGTTTATAGACTTCTGTTTAACACAAAGAATCACACTCATTTATACAGTTAGGAGGTGTTGAGCCACAGGCTGTTATTGACCCCGTTTGCATGGACACAGTCTTTATTTGCGTACTTCTTCATGCTTCAATGCTTGCAGGGTTGCTTGTTGGATAAAAGCATCTGCAGTTTATTTTCAGAGTTATGGGTTTCACATTGCAGTTTATACAAAAGGTGAAAAAATACAAAAATTTATATTCAAAGCCCAAGCCTTACCTAGCAACCACCTTCAACACCTTAGCAACACCCTGACATCATGCAAACATACACTAAAAAAGACATTTATAATCAGTTTATTCATTTACATAAAACCATCCTGAAAAATCCTGAAATTGTATCATGGTTTCTTTTACAAAACATTTCATTTTACAAAAAAAGTTTAAAAAAATTATTTTAAATCGTATTTTATTTCAGCTAGTTGCCAAGGCAACATTTTTAATTCATGTTCAGTTTAACTTCATACTAAAATAGCTCAAAATAAGCTTAAACATTTATATAAATCTATATAGAAAATACAAAAAAACTATTAAAATGATAACAAGTTAACTAAAATTATAATGAAAATGGAAAATATAAAATTCTAAATATAAATAAAAACTACTATTGTATCTCAATGAGACTAAAATAGCACTGCAACAAAATAACACAGGTCGAATCAGGAACGGTTGCAAGCCAGATTCAAACTTCCCTCACCCACAAGACTCTAGAAGGAGGCATTGTTTTGCTTAGTTGCTTTGCTCACATACTGTGTATATATATATATACACTAAATGCATGACCATGCATTTTATCAATGTACCTTAAGCTTTGCTTCTGTGTGTGTGTGTGTGTGTGTGTGTGTGTGTGTGTGTGTGTGTGTGTGTGTGTGTGTGTGTGTGTGTGTGTGTGTGTGTGTGTGTGTGTGTGTGTGTGTGTGTGTGTGTGTGTGTGTGTGTGTGTGTGTGTGTGTGTGTGTGTGTGTGTGTGTGTGTGTGTGTGTGTGTGTGTGTGTGCGCGTGCGTGCGTGCGTGTGTGCGTGCGTGTGTGCGTGCGTGCGTGTGTGCGTGTGCGTGCGACAGTGTCCCCTGCTGCAGAGAGACTACGTCACATCCTCAGAGAGGAAGATGAGCCCACACCCACCCTCTTCACTGAGATGGACACACTGCACCATGAGGGTGGAGAGATGGAGTGGAAAGAGTCTGCCAGGTGACACACACACACACACACACACACACACTTCTGAAGACCTTGTGACATTATCGAAATTATGAAAAATGATAAATTCATCCAATTCAATATTTGTGCCTTAAAGTTGATCTCAAAGACTTTCAGAATTGATTTATTACTTTTACAGTTATCCAAAACAAACTTACAAAAGAGGAGCAAAAGCAATTCATCATAGCATTAAGACAAAGCATTTATTAATCTTAGTTCACATGCTACGGTTCTACATTTACTTACACATTATTCAAATCTAGTTGTACATTATTAAAATCTGTTAATATTATTTAATGGACCCTAGGTGACATGCACTGACGATGAGCAGCTGTATTTTATTAACTAACATGAGCAAATATTAATAAATACTGTGACCAATGTATCACTCATTGTTACTTAATGCATCAACTAATTGTAAAGTGTTACTTTATTGGTTGTTGCAATGATTCCAAGCCATTTACTCATTTAAACCCCAGAAACATTTGCTCCATCTTTTGGTATGTGGGAAGAAAAGTTGTCATGTGTGTTTCCTCAGGTGGGTCAAGTTTGAGGAGAAGGTGGAGGAGGGTGGAGAGAGGTGGAGCAAACCGCATGTGTCCACGCTGTCTCTGCACAGTCTGTTCGAGCTGCGCACCTGCCTGCAGACGGGCTGTGTTCTGCTGGACCTGGAGGGGTATTCCCTGCCGCAGATAGTGGGTCAGTACACCGTACAGCCAGAAAACACCAACGAACAGCCCCGAGTTCAATCTTAACACTACAGAACTCCAGTTCAAACTCCTGTTATTTACTAAGTTCCAAAATTCTGCTTATTAACATTCCATTTTATAAATATTACTCTACTGTTCAAAAGATTTTTATTGGCAGTAAAGACATTTATAATATTACAAGTGATTTCTGTTTCATATAAATGCTGTTTTAAACTTTCTCTTCATCAAAGAATCCTTTTAAAAAAGTATGAAAATTAAGTTTCCACAAAAGCATTGGTAATAATAGGAAATGTTACTTAAGCAGCTAATCAGCATATTATTATGATTTCTGAAGATCATGTGACACTGAAGACTGGAGTAACGATGCTGAAAATACAGATTTGCATCACAGAAATCATTATATATTAAAATATATTTAAATAGAAAACAGTTATTTTAAATTGTGAAACTGTTTTATGTTATTGCTGTTTTTACAGTTCTTTTTGATTCAATAAATGCAGCCTTGGTGAGCATGAGACTTTCACACGTGAACTGTACTTTTGATTCTGTTTCTAGCTACTAATAGGCGTCCAGTAGCACACACTTCCCACATTAAAAAGCACCTATTCAAACATGAAAGCATGCATTATTCAAACCTATATTGCTCAGACATTGTTCTTTTAAAGCTCGTTTAACGGGGTTCCGTTTAACCGAAGTCTCAACCTTGTGTTGTTGTGTCATGATTCATGAAATGTATACTAATTCAAATGCACTGTTAAAATAGAAAGCAGCTCAGACCATTTGATCTTGCAAGAAATTGATGAGAAATGTTTTAGTATTAAGATCTCAGATTTTGCTCATCTGCGCACAGTTTGAGACATTATTGAGATCTCTTCTAAAAAAAGGCTTTTGAGATTACTGGGATCTTTTTCCTCAGGAGAGACATCTGTGCCTCCATAGACTCGCATTGCTGTCTCATGTCATGTGTGAAGTCTCCCCTGTGTTAGTTCTGAATCCTTGGTCTGTGTTTTTCTGCCTTTCACAGATGACATCATTGAAAAGCAGGTGCAGGAGGGTCTCATAGCTCCGGAGATCCTTGAGAAGATCAGTTTTGTCCTCTTGCGGAAGCACCGTCACCAGACCAAGAAGCCGATCCACCGCTCGCTGGCAGACATCGGAAAATCCAGCCCGTCGAGTGAGTGTCTCCTGTAGCCTGTGCCACAGTCAGTGATGTTCCCAGAATTCCTTTCTTATTAACTTTCTTGCATTTCCACTTTCTTCTCCTGCCATCCTGATCATGTGTTTCTCTGTGTGTGATCTCGGGTCTGCATCAGGCCCGAGTCCTCGCTCTGGGACGGGTTTCCATCGCTCCACTGAGGACCTGCAAACTCGTCAGAGCGGCGGCCTTAGCAAACTGCGTGAGTCTGGCCTTCTGAGTCCCCTTTACATAGATTCATCTACAGCTACTTCCAGATCTCTGGACTTACTTATAAGGTGTTGTTGCTTTAAATCACCGAATCTCATTGAGAACGCAGATTGCTGTCAGTGTGAACGTGCTTTAACCTCACATAGCGTCATTCACACACTAACGGCTTGTAGTTGCTCAAGAAGGAGAATAATTTCTGCAAGTATGCAGCAGTGCATTTCTGCCATTGTTCTGCGGATTAGAGATTATTAGAGAGGTCTTGACTGGAGTTTTTCATTCTTGTTTGATATGATTTCTTTCTGTACTCTGGACAGAAAAACAACATCTTTTTTTCTTATCTCTAAAGAAAGAGTTACTAAAATATATAAGTATACATAAAAGTATCTTTTAAAAAACATGATTGCATAAAAGACCCATTCTAAGCAAACTTTTCAAGCAAATGACATTTAAAAGTTAACGATGTGTGGTACATGAATATTGTAATCATAAAATGACATGGTAGGCTATATATCAAAGGAACATGCTATTCTGAATCTGATGCATAATTTGTGATTCATTTGTTGCTTTATTTGGCTTTGACAGTGAAATCACATCAACAGAAATTACATCATAATAATGTATTTAAGTGTGTGTTATTTTAGTGTTATTTATATTCTGTTATAGTATTTATTAACATTTTGAATTTGATTTCATTTTTATATTTTCTGTTTTAATTTTAATTAAAAAAATATTTTTTATTAGTTTTTATTTTATTTGGTAATGTGCTTTTTATTAGTTTTGAAATATTTCTATTTAATTTATTTTCATATCCATTTTATATTTAGTATTTTACTTTATATTTTGCAGTTTTTTTAGTTAACAGTAACAACACTGATTAAATGAATAATCATCAAAGAGTTGTATTTGTGCTTTTCAGATCCTTCTCAGTGCCGCAGTATGAATGATATTTCCGTCACACCCAGCACCGACCAGGTTCGACATTTTTCCTTTAGGATTCCTAACATTGTGTTATGTTGTCACATGAACATATTGAAATACACAGAACATGAATTGATTCATTAGCACAGAGTAAACAAGATGATTATAGAAACAAGAGCACTACATCTGGGGTCTTATCTATGTGCGTTGATGTGGCAGATTTGATACACATACATCTCATAATTTATGCACGATAATATGAATAAATGAATTAATTAATTAATTAATTTATGCAGGGTAATATGCCATACGAGTCACTCAAAGGCTGCCAGCAGTCGTTTGTCATTTTGTAGTGTTTTCCCTTATTTTCATGTGGTGCAAAATCTGAAATGCACAATAAAGCACTTAGTATTGCCAAAGTATTTTGAGGCGATTGCGTGAGGAGGGTTGTTGGTGCCGCTGCTCTCAGATCGCTAGACTTCAAAGAGGGCCAATTCTGAGTCCACTTTAATGAGTTTTTCTGCTTAAAGTGACGCCCGCGGCTCACTTTCATGTGGTCACTGCCCTCGACAGGCTTCATTTATACCCTACAGCAGCATGCTGAGATTGAAAGTCAAGGGTCTCGGGAATTATGGGGTATCACATGCATGCAGATTTCATGTGCAAAAATATTTCCACTAGTTCATTTATAGTATTTGATTAATATGCAGATACATTTGTGCATGCATTTAAACTGAGTTTGATTAATTGGTGTGTTAATGCAATGACCCCAAAAAGGGCCTTTAAAAGTGAATGAATTGTCATTGCATTAACAAAATATCAAGTGGCAACTATTTTCAAAAAAAAAACATATTTTTTCATGCAGGAATTAACTTAGTTATAGGGGAATTGACGTCATGCATCCAATAAAAATCACCTTGGTCCAAGTAGTTAAGTCATTATAAGAATGTGAAATTAGTTTTAAGACAAGCTGAAAAAAGATAGATCAACTTTTAAGTGAGTCATGAGTGTCCAAATACTTTTATATTTATTCTAATAGAGCGGTGGACCCTACAGATTTGATGTACAGATACATAACAGCAGGCAAAACAGGGTCGGGACATGAGAAAGGAGCTTGTTTATTCATTGCAGAAAGCGAATTGACTCTGGCATTAAAAGATTAAAAGCTGATTTTGCCCATAAGCACAGACCATTCCACATCCACGTGTTCTGTGAGACCACTGTTACCAAACGGCTGTTTTCATTGGTTCATGTGTGTGCGTTTGCCTGCTCGTGATTGCATAACTTTATTGATCTGCTATTGGAAAAAATGAGCCGCTTCCCATTTCCATCACATGCAGGCACATCAGACATTGATAATAGAGCTCATATTGACACTGGTATCCGGTTGTGTGAACACAAACTCTTTCCAACATGGAAATGTCATGACCTACGTATCTCAGCGCTTCAGCCCATATGGACTAATTAAACCCACTCATCCGTGATCCCTAACTGTATTGTTCTTCCACCCACCAGCTGAAGAATAAGTTCATGAAGAAGATCCCCAGAGATGCCGAGGCGTCTAATGTGTTGATTGGAGAGGTGGATTTTTTAGACAAGCCGTTCGTGGCGTTCGTTCGTCTGGCTCAAGCCACAACACTAGGGGGCCTTACTGAAGTCCCCGTGCCAACAAGGTGACCCCCCCACAACAGACTGCGTATGTTTAAATAGCTGAAAGCAGAAATTTAGCAGGCAGTCTGCGGATAATGTGATATCTGGTAGTTGCTTAAAAAGTCTTAACTTATAATTAGTAGATGAAGTGTTAGATTGATAAATCAATTGTCTTATTTTGCAAAGAAAGTTTTTGTCACATGATTTTGTTAATCATAATCATAACAATGACGACAAAAAGTCAACATTATGTCATACATTTTCATAATTAGAACATATAAAAAGCCATCAAAATCATCAAAACTATGAGATTAAAAAGTCGCAATTATGACAAAAAAGTCACTTGATGTAATATCGACTTTCTTTTGTCATAATTATGACTTTTATATCATTTGTCTTGTTTTTCAGTAAAAGTGATTTCTAAGACCGTTTCCACCACATAAGGAAATAAAAAATCACGCAGAATGGAAAATTCAAAATTAAAACATAATTGTTTATGTTTTAAAAATTCAAAATTCAAAAGTTGATTTTGTGACTTTATATATAATTTGACTTTTTATTTCATAATTATGACTTTTTATCTTATTTCAAATTTGTATATCCTAATTTCGTATGTGGTGGAAATGCACTTGCATACTATACAGTATATATTGCAATCATTTTATTTTTAGATATCTATTTTTACTGGAAAACAATACAAAAAGGAAATCCAAATATTTTTGCAGTGTGGTCAGAGTGAAGATGCATTTATACTTTAAGAGGCATCATCAATATTTTTGATTAATTTTACAGAAAGAGAAAGAATGCATTGTGAAATGAATAAATGCTTATTATGAATAAATACTGTGTGAATTGTCCAGGTTTCTCTTTGTGCTGCTCGGTCCCATTGGCAAAGCCAAATCCTACAATGAGATCGGCCGGGCCATGGCTACACTCATGGTGGATGATGTAAGAGAAAACATCCGCCGTTCTGAAGCTTGAAATGAAGCGTGATCACAGTATTTGTTAACAGATCTCTGTGTCTGTAGCTGTTCAGTGACGTGGCCTATAAAGCCAGAGATCGAGAGGACTTGATCGCTGGGATTGATGAGTTTTTGGATGAGGTGATAGTTCTTCCTCCTGGAGAATGGGACCCCAAGATCCGCATCGAACCCCCGAAGAAACTGCCTTCAGCAGAGATGAGGTACTAAATCACAAATCTACACTACCAGTCAAAAGATTGGGGTCAGGAGATTTTTACATTAATTCATCAAGAATGCATTACATTGATCAAAAGTTACAGTAAAGGCATTTATAATGTTAGAAAATATTTAATAAACAATAATACTGTTCATCAAAGAATCCTGAAAAATGTATCATGGTTTCCAAAAAAAATATTGAGAAGCACAGCTGATAATTATTAGAAATATTTCTTGAGCAGCAAATCTGCATATTATACTGATTTCTGAAAGATCATGTGAGACTGGAGTAATAATGCTGAAAATTCAGCTTGGATCACAGAAATAAATGACATTTTTAACATATATTCAAATAATATATTCATTATTTAAAACCAGTGGCGGCTGGTCAATAGGGGGCGCTGGGGCGCCGCCCCCCCTTCAAGTTAGCCCCCTTTAACATGTTAACAATAAGTTAAAAATATATCGCAAATATTAACTAAATAAAATCATTTAGTCATAGTATTCTACTGTTAGTTATATTATAATTTATTGAAAATCAAAAAATCTAAACTATATTTCTTTCATATTTGTGTGCGGGGCGCCGGACTAATGAGTGTGTATGTAGGTACACAAACTTTTCAAAAGCATGTGATTTGAGGCTAAGCTCTAATTGGCTTGTTTCAAATTGTCCTTGGGGCGCAGGCTCCTCCCACTTTTGTTGTTAGAGCGAATCAATATTGTTTTTATATGTTTGGCCTCATGTGATTGGACCGTTCTCAACGACTCTCATTCCACTCAGCAGCAGCTCGTCAGTTGACAGACAGGTACTAATTAATGTGGAAGCAAGCGCAATATCTCCAGATGAAAGAAAATTCGGTTTTATCTTTACAAAAATACCCGGCGTTCGGATGAAGAAAAAAAAGGAGCTTGGACCAGATCGCCCGTACTTTCAGTTTGTTTGCGCCCCCCAAAAATTTTTAGCACCAGCCGCCACTGTTTAAAACTGTAATAATTTTTCAGAATATTACCGTTTTTACTGTATTTTTGATCAAATAAATGCAGCCTTGGTGAGCAGAAGGGACTTCTTTCAAAATCATTAAAACCGGCACCAAACTTTTGAACTTCAGTATATGTTGTCAAAATAATAGATATGCTTATAAGCTGCATTATTAAAAATACACTGTGAAAAATATTTTGTAATCTAAAGCATATACTTCATGTGGTAGCATCTAAATTAACTGGCTTTATTCAAGTAAAACATATGATTTAATATTGATTCAGTCATATGAAATATTACATTTATGCATTTAGCAGACGCTTTTATCCAAAGCGACTTACACTTGTATCTATGTTAAACATTTTCATTAGTACATGTGATCCCTGGGAATCGAACCCACAACCTTTTGCGCTGCTGACGCAATGCTCTACCACTGAGCCACACAGGAACAAATATTGTATTTTAAATGACGTAGCCGGCAGCACAAGTTCTGTCTGTTTTTGCAGGAAGTCTGTTTTCTCTCTGAATGAGCTCGGGCAGCCGAATGGGAACGCAGGAGGAGGTGCGGCGTCTGCAGAAGACGAGGAGATGCCTGCTCCACATGAACTCGGAGAGGAGCTGAAATTCACCGGCCGGTAGCGTCCACTGGACCCGCTCAACTTCTACTCATAGAGATTGGATTTGATGTACACCGTGTCTGAGACTCTTTCTGTCCGTGTAGATTCTGTGGAGGACTGTGGCTGGACATCAAGCGTAAAGTGCCCTGGACTCTCAGTGACTTCTATGATGGCTTCCACATCCAGTCCGTCTCTGCGGTGCTCTTCATTTACCTGGGCTGCATCACTAATGCAATCACCTTCGGAGGACTGCTGGGGGACGCAACCGACAACTACCAAGTACTTTACCTTGTATCCACGAACGTTTCCCATGAGCGATGGGGATGTCTAAAGAGCTCATATAATACCAATAGTTGTATTCAGCATAATGCTCAAAACAGACAAATATGAAGCACTTAACTGGCCTGGCTCTATTATTGTTTTATATCATTTCAGAGTAAAAAGTAAGAAAAAATAATATTGTGAAAAAAAATGAAATAAAATTAAGAGAACTGTGAGAACTAAAGTTGCAGTTGTGTGATATAAAAATCATATTGTAACATATAAAGCCACAGTTACATTTTTTATATATTTTATATATACTGTAAATCATAATAATTAAACAAAAAGTCAAAATTAGAGACATAAGACAAAACTATAAGATAAAAGGACAAAATTATGAAATCAAAAGTCATAAGACAAAAACTTTTTATGTCTGTCACAATTTACTTTTGTTATACTATCAACATGTTATCATAATCATCACTTGCTGTGTCATAATTTAGACTTTATTTAGACTATAATAACTTGTCATTTAGACTTATGTCATAATTTCAATATTTTGTCATAATTTTGATGTCATAATCTTTTTATCTCAATCTTATGACTTGGTATTTCATAATTTAGAATTTTTTTGTCATCATTGTCATAATATATCATAATTTTATGGTTTACCAAAGCATGATCTTTTGTATTGTGTGGCAGAAATGGGTGTCCACAATAAGCAGGCTTCTTAAAATGTGTTTTAATACATTTAAATAAACAAATATTTTAATTTAAACTTTCATTACATTTATTGACAAGCTTTTGAAATGTGAAAAGTGTTCAAAAATGATTTGAAAAAGTCTTTCTTTTATTTGCTTCACTGCAAAAAGGCTTATCTTAGTATTTTTGTCTTGTTTCTAATCAAAATATCTAAAAAATTCTTAAATTAAGATGCATTTATTAGATAAGCAAAATGACATAAGATCATTTATCTCATTTCCAGGGGAAAAAAATAATTAAGTGCATTTAATTTAAAATAAGTAAAATGATCTGCCAGAGGGGTAACTCTTGTTTTAAGAATTTAACTTACCTTACTTAACTTAACTTACTTAATTTTAACTTACCCCTCTGGCAGATAAATGTACCCGTTTTAAACTAAATGCACTTAATTCATTTTTTTTCCCCTGGAAATGAGATAAATATAATTTTGCTTATCTAATAAATGCATCTTAATTTAAGAATGTTTAGATATTTTGACTAGAAACAAGACGTAAGTAAGATCAGGAGTTACAGTTTTCGGTCTGCATGTCCTTTCATTGTTTTTCTTCCAGGGTGTGATGGAAAGCTTTTTGGGCACGGCTTTGGCCGGCGCGGTCTTCTGCTTCTTCAGCGGTCAGCCCCTCATCATCCTCAGCTCTACCGGACCCATACTGATCTTTGAAAAGCTGCTGTATGAATTCAGCATGTGAGCAGGACATCCGTGAGGTAGTGCATGTAAAAGTCAGCGGTCTTGTGTTGACTTTGATTCTTCGTTGTCGTCTGTGTTCAGAAACAATGACATAGACTACATGGAGATCCGGCTCTGGATCGGCCTGCACTCGTGTCTCCAGTGTCTGATCCTGGTGGCCACAGACGCCAGCTACATCATCAAGTACATGACGCGCTTCACCGAGGAGGGCTTCTCCAGCCTCATCTCCTTCATCTTCATCTCTGACGCCCTTAAGAAGATGATGAGTATCTTCAAGTATTACCCCATCAGTCGAGACTTCAAGCCAGATTACATCACCAGCTACAGGTGTGACTGCCAGGCTCCTGATCGAGGTGAGCCCAAAAAACTCAAACTTCATTTGTATCCTTTTACTTTCTGTTTGGAAATGAAACATCTGTGTATGTTATTGCAAGATTTATTATCATTGTTATTCATAATAACAACAGTTTTTGAATGTAAATCGTTCAATGTAACTATACACATATGTTAGTATTATTGTTATTAATAGTATCATTAATAATAATATTTTTGATAATACAATTATAAATAATAACATTTGAAATAAAAAATTATAATAATTCAGGGTATTTTGTCATATTTTTGCTTTTGATGAAAATATCCTTTATATTCTATAATATTTTGTCATATTAATATTTCATAATATTAGTCGATTATGAAAAATAAATGTATTATTATTATTATTATTGAAGATAATAATAATTGTTGCTCCATTTTTGACATAATTTTTGTCTTTTGATGAGAATATGCTTTAAATTTAGTCATTATTTTCTTGTCTTACTAATTAATTTGAATGAATGAGTCATTCTTTTAGTATCTAAAAATAATAATTTTGGTACAATTAGTCATTTTTTAAATCTTCAGATATGATGCATTCCTGCATTCAGCCACTTTTTACAATCCAGATCAAATCAAGAACCGTCTTAAAATATTTTCTGTTAACCAAGAAATGTAAGAAAGTATACGTTTGTTATTTTTGGTATTTGGATGACGTATTGGTTTGTCACATCTGACCACTTCTGAGTATGATATTTGTTTTTGTCGCCCATCCTCAATCCGGCGGCTGACTGGGGTAAGCATCGGCTTCTACCTTCTGGACGTCTGTATACGATGTTCTTGATCTCTGATTTTGGGAATGACAGTATTTCTTGTCAACACTATTAGTGCTTGTTTCTCTTCTGTTGTAGTGTCTCCATTGGTTCTCAACGCTTCCTCTCCATTAGGCCCAGAAAACATCTCTGACTACTCCATGGTGAGCTGCAGCTGTCATAAGACTGTGTTTAACATCAGGCTTTCTTCACAACAAGTATCACTGTCACTTTTCTGTCTCGTGTTGTCTTTGTCCACACATGATCTCAGTTCAACTTCTCTGCTCTGGACTGGAATCAGTTGAGTAAGAAAGAGTGCTTGATGTTCGGTGGTTCCCTGGTGGGCAAATCTTGCAAATACGTCCCTGATCTGGCCATGGTGTCTTTCATGCTGTTCTTGGGCACTTACTCCATGACTATCTCGCTCAAGAAGTTCAAGACCAGCCGTTACTTCCCCACAAAGGTTGGAAACGGTGTATTTCCCGTGCATGTCCCCCCCCCCCCCCCCCCCCCCCGTGGAGACGTATTCCTTCCCCCAGTCTGTATTGTATTGACCCCTTCTTCTGGTTGTTTCTTGTTTTTCTCCAAGTGTCGCTCCTTGATAGCAGATTTTTCCATAATTGTCTCCATCCTGGTCTTCTGTGCTCTGGATTATGGGATGTCCTTGGACACTCCCAAACTGCATGTGCCCACCCAGATAAAGGTCCAGCATGTGTCTCTGTCTTTGTTATAGCAAAACCTGGCCTTTAAACCTTATATTGGAATGAAATGCTGCTTTCAAGTCATCATTGTGTATAAGAGAAAAGTGCACGAGTGGCACCAAAAGATTGTATAAAGTGGCAAATTCTGGATTTTATTACAATAATTCATGATAATATAAAAAATAAATACAATTCAAAATGAGGTTAATAATTATTATTAATAATAATAATAATAATTTAAAGTCTTCAACTGATTACAAATAGTGATTAATAATATTTATTAAAACCACTGCTAATAATAATTGGTAATATAAATATGTTTATGATGAATAATTATAATTATTTTGAATAAAATTAATAATAATGTAATAATGTTACAAATTGAGTAATTATTTTTGAATAGATAGATAATAATAGATAATTGTTATTTTTAAATAAAACAATGACATGTATTATTATTATTATTATTATTATTATTATTATATAAGCCCTGGCTTTCCAAATTTTGTGAAAGTAAATTTTTATTAAATATGTTTCTTATTGTAAATGTGGATTTTTACATTTTGTTTGTATGCATTTTATTTTATTTAAAACTGATATAATAATATTGGTATTATTTAATAATAATTGATAATAATACATATTTTTGTTAAATGCAATATAATGAAATATTGAATCAGAAATTTGTATAGCCCCTTTCAAGCTGTATGTGTTTCACAGGACATAAAATTATTATAATTATAAATGAAATACATTAAATTCAGTTCATTTTTATGTATAATAACAACAAACATAAATCAGATTGTATTTGGAAATAAATAAGATGTATTTCTGTCTGCTGAACGACTTGAAGGCATCACATCTGTTACTGTTGCGTTTTCACATCGATTTCTTTTCTCTTATAACGCCTCTGATGTTGTCTAGTTGTAGTTTCTCCATCTTTATCTTTCTTGTTTCCTCTGGAAATGTGCAGCTTCGGAAGCTCATCAGTGATTTTGCAATCTTCACATCAATCATGACATTTGTTGGTCTTGATATGTTAATGGGGCTTAAAACACCTAAACTGATTGTGCCAACCGAATTTAAGGTACGTTGTGCTACAGATACGCACGTATCTTTCTTCACCTCCCGACTGCATCTTGAGCTTTTTCACGATGATACTAACATCACGTGTGATTTCCGTCTCATCCTCTGGTCACTGCTCTGCTCTCATCCGGGTGTTGTGTCTGTGCAGCCGACTCGGCCGGACCGCGGCTGGATCGTCATGCCCTTTGGGAAGAACCCGTGGTGGATGTGCTTGGTCAGTTTTGTGCCTGCTCTGCTGGTCACCATCCTCATCTTCATGGATCAGCAGATCACGGCTGTCATCGTCAACAGAAAAGAGAACAAACTGAAGGTGCCGAGCGTCACCTTTCAAACGTGCAAGCACACAAAACCCCTGAGAAAACTATTACTTCATCTTCTATATGCTCAATATCTTATTCTATTCTACACCTAATATAGGCTTTATTTTTATATGCTCAATATCTTATTCTATTCTACACCTAATATAGGCTTTATTTTTATATGCTCAATATCTTATTCTATTCTACACCTAATATAGGCTTTATTTTTATATGCTCAATATCTTATTCTATTCTACACCTAATATAGGCTTTATTTTTATATGCTCAATATCTTATTCTATTCTACACCTAATATAGGCTTTATTTTTATATGCTCAATATCTTATTCTATTCTACACCTAATATAGGCTTTATTTTTATATGCTCAATATCTTATTCTATTCTACACCTAATATAGGCTTTATTTTTATATGCTCAATATCTTATTCTATTCTACACCTAATATAGGCTTTATTTTTATATGCTCAATATCTTATTCTATTCTACACCTAATATAGGCTTTATTTTTATATGCTCAATATCTTATTCTATTCTACACCTAATATAGGCTTTATTTTTATATGCTCAATATCTTATTCTATTCTACACCTAATATAGGCTTTATTTTTATATGCTCAATATCTTATTCTATTCTACACCTAATATAGGCTTTATTTTTATATGCTCAATATCTTATTCTATTCTACACCTAATATAGGCTTTATTTTTATATGCTCAATATCTTATTCTATTCTACACCTAATATAGGCTTTATTTTTATATGCTCAATATCTTATTCTATTCTACACCTAATATAGGCTTTATTTTTATATGCTCAATATCTTATTCTATTCTACACCTAATATAGGCTTTATTTTTATATGCTCAATATCTTATTCTATTCTACACCTAATATAGGCTTTATTTTTATATGCTCAATATCTTATTCTATTCTACACCTAATATAGGCTTTATTTTTATATGCTCAATATCTTATTCTATTCTACACCTAATATAGGCTTTATTTTTATATGCTCAATATCTTATTCTATTCTACACCTAATATAGGCTTTATTTTTATATGCTCAATATCTTATTCTATTCTACACCTAATATAGGCTTTATTTTTATATGCTCAATATCTTATTCTATTCTACACCTAATATAGGCTTTATTTTTATATGCTCAATATCTTATTCTATTCTACACCTAATATAGGCTTTATTTTTATATGCTCAATATCTTATTCTATTCTACACCTAATATAGGCTTTATTTTTATATGCTCAATATCTTATTCTATTCTACACCTAATATAGGCTTTATTTTTATATGCTCAATATCTTATTCTATTCTACACCTAATATAGGCTTTATTTTTATATGCTCAATATCTTATTCTATTCTACACCTAATATAGGCTTTATTTTTATATGCTCAATATCTTATTCTATTCTACACCTAATATAGGCTTTATTTTTATATGCTCAATATCTTATTCTATTCTACACCTAATATAGGCTTTATTTTTATATGCTCAATATCTTATTCTATTCTACACCTAATATAGGCTTTATTTTTATATGCTCAATATCTTATTCTATTCTACACCTAATATAGGCTTTATTTTTATATGCTCAATATCTTATTCTATTCTACACCTAATATAGGCTTTATTTTTATATGCTCAATATCTTATTCTATTCTACACCTAATATAGGCTTTATTTTTATATGCTCAATATCTTATTCTATTCTACACCTAATATAGGCTTTATTTTTATATGCTCAATATCTTATTCTATTCTACACCTAATATAGGCTTTATTTTTATATGCTCAATATCTTATTCTATTCTACACCTAATATAGGCTTTATTTTTATATGCTCAATATCTTATTCTATTCTACACCTAATATAGGCTTTATTTTTATATGCTCAATATCTTATTCTATTCTACACCTAATATAGGCTTTATTTTTATATGCTCAATATCTTATTCTATTCTACACCTAATATAGGCTTTATTTTTATATGCTCAATATCTTATTCTATTCTACACCTAATATAGGCTTTATTTTTATATGCTCAATATCTTATTCTATTCTACACCTAATATAGGCTTTATTTTTATATGCTCAATATCTTATTCTATTCTACACCTAATATAGGCTTTATTTTTATATGCTCAATATCTTATTCTACACCTAATATAGGCTTTATTTTTATATGCTCAATATCTTATTCTATTCTACACCTAATATAGGCTTTATTTTTATATGCTCAATATCTTATTCTATTCTACACCTAATATAGGCTTTATTTTTATATGCTCAATATCTTATTCTATTCTACACCTAATATAGGCTTTATTTTAATGCTCAATATCTTATTCTATTCTACACCTAATATAGGCTTTATTTTTATATGCTCAATATCATCTATTCTACAATAAGCTTTATTTTTATATGCTCAATATCTTATTCTATTCTACACCTAATATAGCTATTTTTAATATATTTTTCTATTCTACACCTAATATAGGCTTTATTTTTAATGCTCAATATCTTATTCTATTCTAACCTAATATAGGCTTTATTTTTATATGCTCAAATCTTATTCTATTCTACACCTAATATAGGCTTTATTTTTATATGCTCAATATTTATTCTATTCTACACCTAATATAGTTTATTTTTAATGCTATGCTTATTCATACTGGCTATTTTTAAATATCTTATTCTATTCTACACCTAATATAGGCTTTATTTTTAAATTCTTATTCTATTCTACACCTAATATAGTTTTTTTTATTTTATCTTATTCTATTCTACACCTAATATAGTATTTAATAGTCTTTTCTATTCTACACCTAATATAGGCTTTTTTTTATATGCTCAATATCTTATTCTATTCTACACCTAATATAGCTTTAAAAATATCTTATTCTATTCTACACCTAATATAGTTTATTTTTAAGCTCAATATCTTATTCTATTCTACACCTAATATAGGCTTTATTTTTATACTAAAATTACTACACCTAATATAGGCTTTAATATGCTCATTAAATAAATAGGCTTTATTTTTATTCAAATTATTCTATTCTACACCTTAAGGCTAATATGCTCATATCTTATTCTATTTACACCTAATATTTATTTTTAATGCTCAAACTACATTCTAACCTATATAGGCTTTATTTTTAATGCTCATATCTTATTCTATTCTACACCTAATATAGGCTTTATTTTATATGCTCAATATCTTATTCTATTCTACACCTAATATAGGCTTTATTTTTAATGCTCATATCTTATTCTATTCTACACCTAATATAGGCTTTATTTTTAATGCTCAATATCTTATTCTATTCTACACCTAATATAGGCTTTATTTTTATATGCAATATCTTATTCTATTCTACACCTAATATAGCTTTATTTTTATATGCAATATCTTATTCTATTCTACACCTAATATAGGCTTTATTTTTATATGCCAATATCATTTCTACACCTAATATAGGCATTTTTATATGCTCAATATCTTATTCTACTACACCTAATATAGGCTTTATTTTTATATGCTCAATATCTTATTCTAAATGTTAATATAGGCTTTATTTTTATATGCTCAATATCTTATTCTATTCTACACCTAATATAGGCTTTAATTTTATACATTTTAAAGCTCAATATCTTATTCTATTCTACACCTAATATAGGCTTTATTTTTTAATATGTTCTCAATCTTATTCTATTCTACACCTAATATAGGCTTTATTTTTATATGCTCAATATCTTATTCTATTCTACACCTAATATAGGCTTTATTTTTATTGCTCAATATCTTATTCTATTCTACACCTAATATAGGCTTTATTTTTATATGCTCAATAATTCTATTCTACACCTAATATAGGCTTTATTTTTATATGTCAATATCTTATTCTATTCTACACCTAATATAGCTTTAATTACCTTTCTATTTTTTTATTCAGTTTATTTTTATATGCTCAATATCTTATTCTATTCTACACCTAATATAGTTTATTTTTATATGCTCAATATCTTATTCTATTCTACACCTAATATAGAAACTCAATATCTTATTCTATTCTACACCTAATATAGGCTTTATTTTTATATGCCATACATAACAGAATTAATAAACCTTCATTTTTATATGCTAACATAAAATAAACATATAAAAATGTAAGCTAATTCAAAAAAAAAATTAATGCTATAATTGTATATAGAATAATGCTAAATGATCATTCTATTCTACACCTAATATAGGCTTTATTTTTATATGTTAGCACCCACTCAGAACACATTCTATTCTACACCTAATATAGTAACTACTTATTCTATTCTACACCTAATATAGTAAAGAAACTCCTTTCACAACACTATTCTACACCTAATATAGCATCACCATAAAGTTGATTTTTTAATATTTAATATGCATATGTGTCCATTGACAGTAGTCATATCTTATTCTATTCTACACCTAATATAGTTGTTGCATGTAGCATTGCTAAATATCTTCTTCCCGTTTGACCTGAGCAGAAAGGTTGTGGTTATCACCTGGACCTGTTCTGGGTGGGCATCCTCATGGCCGTCTGCTCCTTCATGGGTTTGCCGTGGTACGTAGCAGCCACAGTCATTTCCATCGCCCACATCGACTCTCTGAAGATGGAGAGCGAGTCCAGCGCTCCTGGCGAGCAGCCACAGTTTCTTGGTGTGCGGTAAGTCATACCCAGACTTCTCGTGTAGAGTTTAGCACAAGGATTTGGTCGTGTAGTTGCGAGGAGCATTGTGTTTGTGTTTGTTGCAGGGAACAGAGACTCACGGGCATACTGGTGTTCGTCCTCACCGGAGTCTCTGTCTTCCTTGCACCAGTACTGCAGGTAATCAAAACGCTCTTACTTTACTTAAGTCATGCTCACTTGTGTTCTTAGTGCTGTGCTAATAACTGTGTATTTCTGCGCAGTACATCCCTATGCCTGTGCTGTATGGTGTTTTCCTGTACATGGGCGTTGCATCTCTCCATGGCATTCAGGTACATGTGGCTCTGTCGTTCAGATTTAATAGTTCATCCTAAAATGAACATTTACTGAAAATGTACTCACTCTCAGGCCATACAAGATGTAGATGAGTTGTTTCTTCATCAGAACAGATTTGGAGAAATGTAGCATTACATCACTTGCTCAGCAATGGATGCTCTGCAGTGAATGGGTGCCGTCAGAATGAGAGTCCAAACAGCTGATAAAACATCACAATAATCCACACCACTCCAGTCCATCAATAAACCGCTTGAAAAGCTGTGTTTGTAAGAAACAAATCCATCATCAAAAAATATGTGTCCTCTAATATTACTTTATCCAGTGAAAAAGGAGAGAAATGTACACAGATCGAGCAAGTGAATCCAGTTCAAAACTGTTTTGGGTTGATGTAGATGGATTTTGATGTGAGAGGACAACGGGATGAGCTTTCTCACTATAGTGGGAGCGTTATTATGGATTATGGACTCATATTTTGACCAGAAGCAATGGTTTAAATTTGAAATATCTTAACTGTGTATTTGTTTCTTACAAACACACAGCTTTTCACTTCACAAGAGTGCTGTTGATTATTGTGATGTTTTTATCAGACTCTCATTCTGACGGCACCCATTCACTGCAGAGCATCCATTGGTGAGCAAGTGATGTAATGCTTAATTTCTCCAAAACTGTTCTGATGAAAAACAAACTCATCTACGTCTTGTATAGTCTGAGAGTGAGTGGATTTGGGTGAACTATTCCTTCAGTAGATCCCTCAAGAGATTCAAGATTTTTTATTCATCACATAAACAATTAGACAGAATATAATCAGCAGTGAAATGTAAGTGCGGTCCGCTCCATGGACAGTGCAATTATATGGAATACAAACACAAGAGAATATACATAAATATAGGTATGAAAAAAAAATGAAAAAAAATAAAAAAATATAAAATAAAATGTGCAGGACAGTATACTGTAGACTTAATAAATAATAATATAAGCAGGATGTGCAAACAGGTTGAACAGGGTATATACATAGCAGCTATACGAATGGCAGAGAATAATGAATATCTTACTGATTATTAAATGAAGTCATGTTGATGTTATGAGACTGAGTTTGAGTTCGGGGGAGTTTCACCAGAGTTTCCCTGTTTCGTTCAGTTCTGGGAGAGGATGAAGCTGTTCTTCATGCCAGCCAAGCACCAGCCAGATTTCGTGTTCCTGCGTCACGTCCCGCTGCGGCGCGTGCACCTCTTCACTCTGGTGCAGATCACATGTTTGGCCGTCCTCTGGATCCTCAAGTCCACTATGGCCGCCATCATCTTCCCTGTCATGGTGCGAGTGCTGGTTTAATGGCTCATACTTCACCCCAGAATCTAAAGAAAAACATATAAATGTTGAAATTAGTTCATTTCCATGAAAATAAAGTCATACTGCAAAAACTCTAAAAGCTCTTAAAACAGATTTTACTTTAATGTATGCAAAATATAATTGTACTATTTTACATCTTAATAGTCCTCAAATAAGCTTTATTTTCTTTATGCAAAATATTTTATTTTAAATGTTGTTGAAATTTGCTGTTTACTTGGAAATAATGCCAAAACAGTGCAACAATAAATAAATAATATATCATGTCTTAAAATAGGCTTTATTTTATTATTTTTATTTTATTTTTAATTTAATTGTGTGACAAAATATGACCTGGAGTTTTCATGTAACTCTTCCAGAATAGTAGCATGCATTTTATTTTTATTCTGAAAATTTTTACAGTGATTGAAAATTGTTCAATTTTCATGAAAATAATGTCATACAACAAAAACTCTAAAAGCTCTTAAAACAGATTTTACTTTAATGTATGCAAAATATAATAGCACTATTTTACTTCTTAATAGTCCTCAAATAAGCTTTATTTTCTTTGTGCAAAATATTTTTTTTATTTTTAAAATGTTGTTTAAATTTATGTTTACTTGGAAATAATGCCAAAACAGTGCAACAATAAATAAATAATATACCATGTCTTAAAATAGGCTTTATTTTATCTACAAGTTTTTATTATTATTATTATTTTCTTTTTAATTTTATTATGTGACAAAATATGACCTGGAGTTTTCATGTAACTCTTCCAGAATAGTAGCATGCATTTTATTTTTATTCTAAAAAATTTTATAGTGATTGAAAATTGCTCAATTTTCATTAAAATAATGTCATAGTGCCGAACCATTTAAAAGATCCTAAAATAGGCTTTAGTATCTTTAGGCCAAATATTAATTTTATATATACAGTTTTTGATTTAATTGTGGTATTCACCCATTGGTGAGCATTATAAGCATTTCCTTAGCTCCTTGCATTTGGATGGCGTTCTCCGGCCCTATTGTCATGTGACCGGTTCCTCTGTCAGATTCTGGGCCTGCTGGTCGTGAGGAAGATGCTGGACCTGATCTTCTCACAGCATGATCTGGCCTGGCTGGACGACATCCTGCCCGACAAGGACAAGAAGAAGAAGGAGGATGAGAAGAAAAAGAAAGAGAAGAAGAAAGCCAGAAAGTCGGAGGAACACAACAACAGAGATGAAGAGGTGAGGTTAGATTACGAATACACTCATGAACACAGAAGATCTTATCAAGATGTTTGAGTGGGTTAATATGTCTTCTTTTATTCCACAGTGTTGCTGAAAAGGCACTGTATAACACTTACTACTGCTCATGTGTCCCTCCTAATAACCATAGCTGTTGTTGAAATGTCTCTGTGTATAATATGTGCTCATATGTGCAGCGTTGAATGATGTGTTTGCATGAAATGTTTGTTTATTCAGAGTCCAGAATTAACAATCGGCCTTGGATAAATTAAATTGTCTCTGGCCAGTATAAGGAATTGCAACAAAGTGCATGATTTAAATTGCAGCATCTCTAATTTTTCATCTAATATAAGCGCATTAAGTCAAAGTTTTTTGAGAGAATCAACCAACCAAAGTTAATTTTGGACCCTGGGTACTTACTCTTACAAAACACACACTACTGTTCAAGACTTTTTCATATTTTTGAGAGACGTCTCTTATGCTCACCAAGGCTGCATTTATTGGATCAAAAATACAGTACAAAATAAATAAGTAAATAAAAATAACATTGTGAAATATTATTTCAATTGAAAATAATTGTTTTCTATTATATTTTATATTCTATTATAAATGATAACATTTATTAATGATGAAAAATTAATTCATTAAAATGTATGTATATATATATATATATAATTAATTTTATAAAAATTAAAACTTAATTTATATTTGTATCTATTCATTATTAAAATTATCGAATAAAGATAACTGTCCTATCATAGTAAAGAAAAAATACCCCCCACACATATTTATGTAAAAATTAAAACTTAATTTATATTTGTATCTATTCATTATTAAAATGTATTGAATAAAGATAACTGTCCTATCATAGTAAAGAAAAAATACCCCCCCACACAAAAAAAAATTATATATATATAATTAATTTTATAAAAATTAAAACTTAATTTATATTTGTATCTATTCATTATTAAAATTTATTGAATAAAGATAACTGTCCTATCATAGTAAAGAAAAAAAATACCCCCCCACACAATTTTTTTTTATATATATATAATTAATTTTATAAAAATTCAAACTTAATTTATATTTGTATCTATTCATTATTAAAATGTATCGAATAAAGATAACTGTCCTATCACAGTAAAGAAAAAATACCCCCCCCCCCCCCCCCAAAAAAAAAACATTTCTATATATATATATTTTTTTTTAAATCAGGATTCTTTAATGAACAGAAAGTTCAAAAGAACAGCATTTATTTGAAATAGAAATCTTTAGTAAAATTATAAAATGTTTTTAAAGTCACTTTTGATCAATCTAATTGAATGTCTCCTTGCTGAGTAAAATAGTATTTGTATAAATAAATAAACAGTAGTGTACCTGCATGCATGTTATGTGTTACACTGGTGTCGTCTTCTCCCAGTCGAAGTGTCCCAAAGACTCCCCCCCATCAGTGAAGATTCCTCTGAAGCCAATGAGTCCAAACCCTCCTAATTCTGACCCCTCCGCCTAACTGTGAGTACTGGGACCCAAAGAGATGCTGTTCCATGAGCAAAGGACTGAACCTTAAACTCATCTTTATATTTTTCTTTCTAAATCGTGTTTGAGTAGGAGCATCACCCTTATTCCTGAACCCCTGGCGACTCGGACCTGGATCCGGACAGACATCCCTTACCTGAACCTGAAGCATCCGGCTGATCACACACAAACACAGCATCCCTGGCGCTTTCCCAAACACACCAGGCTCACAGATGAATGATATTTGTACGTACTTTACCAACGCAGCGAGTGACGCACGTTCCCAAACCCACATTGACCATATTGAGCGTGAGTCATTCAGATCTTGGATCTAGACGAGCTGAGCTCATACACACAAACACTTGCTGCGTTCACCAGATTCAGCTCTATTCAGAGACCTAAGACTCAAATAAGAAGAGCTTTAAACTAAGATCAGGATTTCATTATCATATATTTGAACTGTACGATATTAAATATGGATTTCATAGAACCTAGTGAGACAAAAGCACAAATAAATTCAATTATAGTTAGAAAAACAGTGCATCTAGTAAATCCAGTTGATTAAATTGTTGTATTACAATTAAAACATATATTCCAAACATAGATTCGGAGTTCATATTGTAGCATTTTATATTAAAAATCATAAATGTGTATGTGAGTACAGTTGAAATGTTTCCAGACGGTTATAAACGAGTCTTTGTGGTCTGTGAACCACGCACAGGTTTGTTTTATTCAGATTGTGTTTTGTTCAAATAAAGAATGATAGAAGCCTGAATCTATTTTTATTGTCATTTCTGATTGTCAACTCTTAAATTCCCATGTAGAGATTTACAAGATTTTTTTATTCTTTACAGTAAAATAAATAAATGTTAAACTTAAATACATAGTTAACTAACACTAAAACCTTTAAAAAAAGAAATTAAGTAAATGTAATAGTTGCAAAGGCAACATTTCCATTAGTTTTAATTGTTTTGGAATTCTAAAATTAAAATAATAGCGACTAAAATTATATAGACATTTAAAAAATATACATATGAAAATGATAGAAATGCACAACAAAATGACTAGAACTTTAAATAAAATGACAGTGTAAACAGAAAATATACAAATAAAATCGATCAAAAAGCTATAATAGTACATCAGTGATATTAAAATAACACTGGAACAATGCTATATATTACAATATCGTAGTATTATATTAGCCAGCCTTGACATCTAATGGGAATTTAATACAAAGAAATACATATTTTGAGATGATGATATCATATTTATTTATTGTTAACTACAGTAATTGTGGCGGGAACTATCGTTACAGTGATGCATTTATAGTAGGGTTTGTAATTAATAAGAAAACTAAATTATTTTCTATTGAAATGCTGCAAATAAATGCTAAATAGGCTTTTAATTAAACCACCAGATGATACACTAAAACTCGTGATTTTAATTGAAAACAATCACTAAATAATGTATAATATATATTAGTACAATTTAATTGAAATGTATTAACGGATATATACTGTAAAGATGTTAATACAATTCTATGTTTATATAAAAAACATATCTCCTAAATCTTCTCCTTGACGTCGCTCACACGTCCACGCGCGTGACGTCACGTCCATTCACACGCGCTGATTTGACGGGAATTACTCGACTTCCGGTCGAGGAGCAACACAAGAGACTTCCCTGCGGCAGCGGAGCGGAGCAGAGCGAGACACAATAACAACGCCATGGGAGAAATGTCCGGCTTCGAGAACAGACTGCAGTCGTACTCTTCCACACAGCTGCTCGAACAGCTGGAGGACGATGACAAGCTCCGGGGAATGGTCGGGGAGATGGACGAGGTGGGTTTAATCCCGGAACATGATTGAGTTTCTGCGGACAGAGAGAGAGAGTAACGTTACGTTAGATCAGTGACAGCTGCTCGAGCTTTCGTGTTTTGCGTTATTTTGTTGCATTCTGGGACAGAGATCTTTCACCTTTGACTACAGCGGTGTTGATTTGTTGGGGAGTGTTGTTGACTGAAGGAGTGGCTGATGGAGAGAACGAGTGTCAGACTGAATGAAGGCAGTGTGAACTGACCATATAAAATAAAGACAAAAAGATGAGTGTGATATATCATATGAAGACTGGTTAGTATGACCGGTCTGCTGCTGTCAACCAAACATGCGATTTCTTTTCTATATAGCAATGCTGATGATACCTTTAAAACAGGTGCATCTCAATAGATCAGAATGTCTTGGAAAAGTTCATGTATTTCAGTAATTCAACTCAAATTGTGAAACTCGTGTATTAAATAAATTCAATGCACACAGACTGAAGTAGTTTAAGTCTTTGGTTCTTTTAATTGTGATGATTTTGGCTCACATTTAACAAAAAACCCACCAATCTCACTAACTGCTGTGTCACAGATGCAGGACATGCAGCAGAATAAAGAGCTGACGATCGCCAGTAACCGCAGCCTGGCGGAGCAGAACCTGAGCCTGCAGCCTGAACTGGACCATCAGAAGATCCAGCTGACCAAACGCTACTGCTGTTTACAAGATCTGCACGAGTCCTACCAGCTCCGCAGGTCCACGCTCGGTCAGATATGAACTTGCCTCACTCACTCACACTCTCAAACATTTCACCAACCAATTTTCAAATGAGGAATCAATAGATCAAGTGGTGTCTGGGTTTTGCCTTAGTTTTTCTATTGTTTTCATACTTGCTGAAGCTAATGACAAAAAAGTTGTTTGACCAATAGCATGCAGGCATTGTACATAATCAACCAATCACAGTGGCATGCGAGAAGCAATGCGAATATATGTGTATAAAAGGTATGAGGACTGTAGAGAGAATGACAATATGAAAGCAAAACCAGGGCATTTTAGAAATCTCATCCAGGACATGTCTCAGAAAAAACACCAAACACCAGATTATTTAAACTAGTGATCGACCGATATTGATTTTTTAGAACGATACAGATTATTTGATGTTTATGTACCGATAAAGCAGAACCGATATTTATTTACTGATAAGAAGGTAGGGAAACAACAACAAACAATGAGAAAATAACAACAATAAAAACATTTTATTTATAAAAAGCTCATCAGCAACACTGAATTAACAATAAGAAAAGAATGTCCTGGAGAAAATAAAGGACGTGTTTATGTTCAGACATTTTTAAGCATGACCTGACTATCCAAATATACTCAAACTGCGATGCTTGCGGAGATAATAAATAATTTATTTCAATATAAACTATGTAAATATTCCGGTGTAGACGGGACTACAAAAGAGCACATGTTTATTTTATCCAAACCAAAACCGATTTTTTGTCTTCCTTCTTTGTTGTAAAACAAAGTATTCTTTTTAAGGGGAACCTGTTTGGTCACACAAAAGAGCACATAAAGCTTCCTCTTTATTTCAGTTGCAGCTGATCATCCAGGTCAAATCTGCACACAAATATCAGTGTTTTGTGCTCTATATTTATCCAGTTTTCTTCTTGATTTATTTTAAGAAATCTTTTATCTTGTCTTGTCAGTGTAATGATTTAACAAAGCAGACGTTTTGAAAGTGTCAGTAGGATACAGCAGACAGATTAGAATACAAAGACTGCTTGAATAATTTCCCAAAGAAACTCTACACTGATGTACGTTATCCACACGATGTAAAACACTCCCTCTATTATTAGACCTGTGCTCTTTATGGGTTTGTTTGGTCACTATCCGGTACAGTGTTTCTATAAAAGCAATGCAAAATTATCATTTTTTAAAGGAATAATTCACCCAAAAATGTGCATTTGCTAAAGATTTACTTGCCATCAGACAGTCCAAGATTTAGATGAGTTTATTTCATCATGGGAAAAGATTTGGAGAAATTAACTTTACACCACTAGCTCACCAATGGATGCTCTGCAGTGAATGGGTGCCGTCAGAATGAGAGTCCAAACAGCTGATAAAAGCATCACAATAATCCACACCACTCCAGTCCATCAATTAACGTCTTGTGTTTGTAATAAACAAATCCATTATAAAGTTGTTCCATCATAAAGAGAATAACTGATTGACTGGAGTAGTGTAGATTTTTGTCAGCTGTTTGGACTCATTCAGTATGACGGAATACATTAATATTTCATGCTAATTTTAATTTTTGGGTGAACTGTTCCTTTAACATACCCTCTTTGACCCATTAAACTGTCCGATTAGAAATTATTAATGTGTCTTTCTAACTGCTAATGTAGTACAACTGGATGACACTGATGAAATATTGAAGTTATTTTGCATGTAATCATGTTTTAAAATTGATATTTCTTTCAGGTAACAGTTCACTTGACACATTGTTGGCTCTTTTGCAAACTGAGGGAGCCAAGATCGAAGAAGAAACCGAGGTAACAAAATGTTCCATATTTTCAGAAATCCATAATACAGATTTTTACACAATGTTAAGATTCTCCCACGTGTTTTGTAGAACATGGCCGATTCATTCTTGGACGGATCCTTGCCTCTGGACAGCTTTATTGATGACTACCAGAGCAAGAGGAAGCTGGCACATCTGAGGCGTGTGAAGATCGATAAGCTACAGGAGATGGTGCTGAAGGGTGTTCATCTTCCTCAGGGTTCCTCTACTGATCCTTCACAACCTCAGGAGACCCATAACTCCACCGCACCTTTCCAAAGGCTAGCTAATGGTTCTCCAGCTCACGCAAGACCAGCACCAACATCTCAACTATCAGCAATGCCTTACAAGCCTCAGAGCATCGGTGCTCCTCTGCCAAACATGGTGCCATCATATTCATACCCACAAGCACTCCCTCAAGGGCCCGGCGCTGGTTTCCCCCCCCGGGCAGGTTTTATAATGCAATGATGTTCTTCTGCCTGAACCTTTTTCTTTAGATGCACTTTGATCGTAACAGGTTTGGGTTTCTGCAGGTCCACAAAGAATCTGTGCCCACAGAATTCAGATGTTCAGCAGATTTCGGCTCATTCTCTGCCTCTTAAATATGTATTGTATCTTGGTATGAATTTTTTTTTCATATGTTCAATGCAGAAAGGACTACAGATTGCTTGTGAACCTGCTTGTTGGTTAACAATATATTAATTTCAGTTTATTTGCATAACCTAAAATGCTGTAAATGCATTAAGATTGATTCAGAATCAAGAGTTTTAATCAGAAAAGTAATGTAAATTACTTCTAAACAATTGCATTTCTTATGTAAATATCCTAATTTAACTGAAAATGTTCAAATAGGTCCTTATGCACATGTAAGACAACTTTACTGTGTACTTTTATATTTTGTGAGGAAACCTTCCTATTGTCACTGTAACGACAACAGACAATATTGGCATTTTGGACTACTGGTTTAAAAACGGACCAAAGATGCACTCCAACTGTTCCATGAAAGCGGTTTTGAATATAGTGGCTTTGTTGGACTTCATTTTGATTTCATTTAAACATGAAATGTGGTATTAACAGACCAGCCTGACAGTACGTCTGCTGTAGAAAGACTCTTAAGGCCCGTACACACCGGGACGAATATCGGCGCGCGTTATTCGCCAGCGTTTTTCAACGCGTTTTTTGTGTTCACACCCAAGCGATTTTCGCTGACGATGAGCCGAGTGAACATGCAAATTCATTCCCTGACATTAGATGGCGCTTAATGTAAAACAGAAATACCCCGGTACACAAGGTGGCGCTGCGCAACTTTACGCTTCTGGCACTCGCTTGTCACTCAGAAGAAGAGAGCAAGTATTTACGCGCTTGTCAAAATCATACAAAGAAAACATGGATATTTCAAGCACCAGTAGCTCCAGCGATGAAGAAATTATTGTTCTGTTGAATGAGGAAAGACGCCGGAAAAGACGCCGACGCCGGCAGTGTAGACGCTACTTGGCGTATATCTTCTTCGTCGTTACGTATGTGTGCTCGGCAAGACTGTTTTGTGTTTGAGCGCCCCCAAGTTGTGTTTTACTGTAACTTCAGCTGCTCCAGACACGTGAGCAAAAGCGCCAATCTCATTGGTCGGATAGTTTTTGACGCGGCGCGTCAAACCAAAAAAACGACCCCATGGCGTTTTTTCAAAAATGACACTTTTACGCGTGGCGTTTTTCGCGTCGGTGTGCACACTCACATTGGCGCCCTTTGTTTAGTCACGAGGCGTTAAACGTCGGCGAATATCGCGCGCGAAATTCGTCCCGTTGTGTACGGGCCTTTAGTGTTAATCAGACTTTGGTAAACAGTTTAATTATCCTAAACTGAATCAAACTGTCCTTAAACAGCTACCATATTAAAAATAATATAAATACGATATTATTAAAATAATTCGAACACTGTTTACAACATTACAGATATGTAAAGTGATCTATCTTGGCCCTGTATTTCTGATGCAGAGAAGTGCAGGTACTTTGACGTTAAAAACTGTCATGCTGGGTTGTGACAAATCTTGTGCATGTTTTATATGAAGGATGTTATTATGCAAGTCTGTAACGTTAGAGAGTAAAGTCACTTACTGTATACTGATGTATAAGTATAGGTTAAAAGAAATCAAATGTGCCTTGCAACCGAACAAACAAAAAAAATGACGATTAATGAAGAAAGCATTTAATCACACCGTCGCTGTGCTTTGATAAATCTTCGAAGCCATCTACATCTTTCTGTTTCTGAAGATGATTTATGGTGCAGAATCCTTCTGAACTGTTTTCTCTGTAGTGTGGTAACCTGTAACACTCCTGATGTAAAGTACTGTACATTGTAGCTGTTTGATTAGTGGCTATTAGTGACTAGATTTTTTTTAATGCTGATTAATAAACGCGTAAAAGACTACCAAAAGTGAAATGTGAATATTTATTGCTATATTCAGAACTTAGAGTAATATCACATTTCTTCTTCTCCCTCGTCTCCTTCGGGAGTGTCGACTCCCACCTCTTCGTAATCTTTCTCGAGAGCGGCTAAATCTTCACGGGCCTCTGTAAACTCGCCCTCCTCCATACCTTCTCCGACGTACCAGTGCACGAAGGCTCTCTTCGCGTACATTAGATCAAACTTGTGATCCAGACGGGCCCAGGCCTCAGCGATGGCTGTGGTGTTGCTCAACATGCAGACTGCCCTTTGAACTTTGGCCAGATCGCCTCCCGGAACCACAGTTGGTGGCTGGTAGTTGATACCAACCTGAATATTGTAAAAACACAGTTTAAGGAACACATTTTTTCATACCTAACAACTCATGCAAATATTTACAAACATTACTATTGTATGCTAAATCATAGCATTGTTCCACTTGTAATAGTTACCCATATTGAAAAGTATTTTTTTTTTCCAGTATACAATCCAATGTAGAACACAAAAGAGACAGGCTGACCTTGAACCCTGTGGGACACCAGTCAACAAGCTGAATGGTCCTCTTGGTCTTTATGCTTCTGCATTGACATCCTTTGGAACCACGTCTCCACGGTACAGCATACAGAAGGCTATGTACTTCCCGTGCCGAGGGTCGCACTTCACCATCTGATTGGCTGGCTGAAAGCCGGCATTGGTGATTTCCATGACGGACAGCTGCTCATGGTAAGCCTTCTCGGCGGAGATCCCCGGGGCGTACGTGACCAGGGGGAAGTGGATGCGAGGGTACGGCACCAGATCGACATTGAGAGCTCCGTCGAAGCGCAGGGAGGCGGTGATCGATGACACGATCTGGCCAATGAGGCGGTTGAGGTTGGTGTATGTGGGCCGCTCTATGTCCAGGTTATTTCGGCAGATATCATAGATGGCCTCGTTGTCCACCATGAAAGCTCTACCACTGCGGTGGAAACCTGAAGAAGAAGCCAACAGAGAACAGTTTGAAGTACTTGTAATGTTTTTCATACAGTGGGGGGGATTGATTATTTGATCCCCTGCTGATTTTGTACGTTTGCCCACTGACAAAGAAATGATTAGTCTATAATTTTAATGGTAGGTTTATTTGAACAGTGAGAGACAGAATAACAACAAAACAATCCAGAAAAAACATATTTAAAAAAAGTTATAAATTGATTCGCATTTTAATGAGTGAAACAAGTATTTGATCCCTTCGCAAAACATGACTTAGTACTTGGTGGCAAAACCCTTGTTGGCAATCACAGAGGTCAGACGTTTCTTGTAGTTGGCCACCAGGTTTGCACACATCTCAGGAGGGATTTTGTCCCACTCCTCTTTGCAGATCCTCTCCAAGTCATTAAGGTTTCGAGGCTGACGTTTGGAAACTCGAGCCTTCAGCTCCCTCCACAGATTTTCTATGGGATGAAGGTCTGGAGACTGGCTAGGCCACTCCAGGACCTTAATGTGCTTCTTCTTGTGTTTTGGGTCATTGTCCTGCTGGAATACCCATCCACGACCCATTTTCAATGCCCTGGTCCTGATGGTACACGGCCCCGTCCATCGTCCCTTTGATGCGGTGCAGTTGTCCTGTCCCCTTAGCAGAAAAACACCCCAAAGCATAATGTTTCCAGCTCCATGTTTGACGGTGGGGATGGTGTTCTTGGGGTCATAGGCAGTATTCCTCCTTCTCCAAACACGGTGAGTTGAGTTGATGCCAAAGAGCTGGATTTCGGTCTCATCTGACCACAACACTTTCACCCAGTTCTCCTCTGAATCATTGGTAAACTTCAGACGGGCTGTACATGTGCTTTCTTGAGCAGGAGAACCTTGCTGCTGCAGGATTTCAGTCCTTCACGGCGTGGTGTGTTACCAATTGTTTTCTTGGTGACTATGGTCCCAGCTGCCTTGAGATCATTGACAAGATCCTCCCGTGTAGTTCTGGGCTGATTCCTCACCGTTCTCATGATCATTGAAACTCCACGAGGTGAGATCTTGCACGGAGCCCCAGTCCGAGGGAGATTGAGAGTTATTTTGTGTTTCTTCCATTTACGAGTATTCGCACCAACTGTTGTCAGCTTCTCACCAAGCTGCTTGGCGATGGTCTTGTAGCCCAATCCAGCCTTGTGTAGGTCTTGGACAGCTCTTTGGTCTTGGCTATGGTGGAGAGTTTGGAATCTGATTGATTAATTGCTTCTGTGGACTGATTGTCTTTTATACAAGTAACAAACTGAGATTAGCAGCATTCCCTTTAAGAGAGTTCCTTACCTGTATAAAAGACACCTGGGAGCCAGAAATCTTGCTGACTGATAGGGGATCAAATACTTATTTGACTAATTAAAATGCAAATAAATGTGTAACTTTTTTTCTGGATTTTTTTGTTTTTGTTATTCTGTCTCTCACTGTTCAAATAAACCTACCATTAAAATGATAGACTGATAATTTCTTTGTCAGTGGGTGAATGTATAAAATCAGCAGGGGATCAAATAACTTTTTTCCCTCACTGTAATACACTAGACTGATATTTAGTGGTTCTTCAGTGTGTTACAGGCGGTTTCCAAGATATTGCACATTTTATAATTTCCATTTAATACAATATTTAAGCAAAGCTTTGTACATTCTGATGAAGTAAAAGTGTTGAAGATTTTTATATGTCAGGGAAATCTGACCCCGCCCACGTTTTCGGCTTATTTCTGAAAAAATAATTATAATATAAATATGAATCACTTGTTGGAGCATTATTATTGGTCCACATATTACATATTTGAATATAATCCTAATATAATGGGAATTTAAGTTATGATAAATCGAAATATTTTGCTGATGTGATGTGTTACCAGTAGGCTACTGCCAAATTGTAGATATGCTTATGAATAAAATGTGCACCAAAAAAAGATCGTTGATCGTCTGGATATTTCACGGATGTATCCAACTGTTGTAGTGCGTGATTGCAGAACAATATCAAGGCTTTGTTGTCGTGCCTCGTCTCAGAGTGACGCTGTATCTTTCATTCATTCCCTTGGATACGCGTGCCTTGTCTTCACCTCAGCGCGCGCGTCTCTCGTGACCGGGTAACGTTATAAATATCAGGCGCATGAGCGCGAGAACTCATTAATGCAGAGTTGTGTTTGATGCTGCCAACATGAGCGGACGAGTAGGAGACCTCAGTCCCAAACAAACTGAGGCTTTAGCACAGGCAAGTACATGCACAAATCCTATTTTTTATTCCTGAATTTCAGGATATTTTAATATATTTTGAGTGTCAT
This sequence comes from Ptychobarbus kaznakovi, assembly GCA_027422405.1. Classification (NCBI taxonomy): domain Eukaryota; kingdom Metazoa; phylum Chordata; class Actinopteri; order Cypriniformes; family Cyprinidae; genus Ptychobarbus; species Ptychobarbus kaznakovi. The sequence goes on from JAPDDN010000115.1 coordinate 37,304, forward strand.
TAATTGTTTCGTTTAGGACTCATAACTGTTTCCATATCAGTTTTAATATAAAATACTTTGCACTCGACCATTCAAAGGTTTGGGGTCAGTAAGTTTATTTATTTATTTATAGAAATTAATACTTTTATTCAGCAAGGATGTATTTAATTTACTATTTACTACTAATACTAATTTTAGATAAATTATGTATGAATTTATTATGTCTTTATAGGTATTTTCTTTAGTTTTAATAAATTGTATTTATTTTAGTAACGTTACTTCAACATACTACATAGAAATAAAGACTTAGTGTCATGTTAGAATATTTTTATACTCATACCTTTCTTAATATTTTGAAATGTTTTTAGCTTTATTTTTTGTTTTCATTTAAATGTTAAGTTTTGAAATGTTGTTGTATGCATTTGTATTTTATTTAATTTCTCAATTTTCTTATGTGTGTGTATATATGTATTTATAGACTTGTAACTTATGGTTTTAGTTACTTTTTCTTATTTGTAAGTCGCTTTGGATAAAAGCGTCTGCTAAATGACTAATCAATCAAAAACGACCGTAAAGACATTTATAATATTACGTAAGATTTCTATTTCAAATAAATGCTGTTGTTTTGAACATTAAAGAATCAACAAACTATTATGGCAAGAAGCACAACTAATAATAATACATGTTTCTTGAGCAGCAAATCAGCATATTAGAGTGATTTCTGAAGGATCATGTGACACTGAAGACTGAGTAATGATGCTGAAAATTAAATTATAATATTTCATAACATCACTGTCTTTACTGTATGTTTTTACTGTAGCTTTGAGACTTATTTTCAAAAACATAAAGACCCCAGACTTTGAACGGTGGTATATACAAAACTAATCTTCAGAGTTAACCATCCTCCTGTCAGAGATTTGATTATATAATGTGTTTGATTAGTTTCAGGAGAAAATAGCAGATGTGTTGGATCAACTGCCCAATCAAACTGACCATTATCTGCTCCGGTGGCTCAGAGGTGAGAATGGGTCTTAAAATGATAATACAAGCATCGGAGTAGCGGGAAGCGACATGGTTCAGATTTGTGTTACTCGTGTATGAATGTAGTGCAAGCCTGCTAAAGTCTCTGACCGAAAGGTCATGCTCTATGGGTGACCTTTGACCCCATGAACCTGTGTGTTGATTAACAGACGGCCAGATCTACAGTAATCTTCAGCAAACACTTGTGATTATATGGAGGACAATATATGCAAGTACTCATCCATGAAACAAAAACAGCTATTTCTGAGATATAGTTTTTGCATGTCCGATTGCTTCATCTTCACAGTTTTATCTAGAAATCAATATTGTATGTTGAGGCAGAACATCCCCAAACCATCTGTTGACTTTACTCTTTGAGAGAGAAGTTCAAGGTGATATTCTTCTGAATGTTTATCTCTCTTCACCTGTGATTGTTGACCGTTCCAGAATTATGAACTCTCACCCTTTGCACTACATTATTCTATAATATCCTAAAATCCTCGTCTGTGTTTAGCCTTTAATTGGGATTCATCTGGGAAAGAGCAGCATAGAAATCTGCCATTTGTTTGACATATTTTTCCTATTTTGCATTTAAATAAAAGAATCAAGACTAATGCAGTTTACTTTAAACATGATTTTTAAAAATTGTAAATAAAACAAAAAAATATAGGAGTATATTTTAGAAAAAAAAATATTTCAGTCGTTCTAGCTCAAATGTCATATTTATTTCATATTCATTTCTTTGTAATGATTTGTGACATTTTCCAGTCATTTCTGGATGAAAATCATTTCAGAGTAATTTCTACAAGTAACAAAAGTTCCTACTTGTTTTAGTGTAGATTATATAAAAGACATTTTAAGTTTGCTTTTATATCTCGTTTGCAGCTAGAAGCTTCAATGTCCCGAAATCTGAAGCGATGATTAGAAAGGTAAGATCATTTACAAGCACTTTAAACACCCGAGGCTGTATTACAGAAACATCCTGACTAGTGATCGACCGATATTGATTTTTTAAACCGATACCGAATTATTTGTATGTTTATGTACCCGATATTGCAGAAGCGATATTTATTTACTGTTTATGTAAATAAATAACCGATATGCAGTCAAACAACAAATATTTATTTACTGTATTTAAATAACAGAGTTTTGGTTTTCCTTCTTTCACAAACAACAACAAAAAACTAAAAACATTTTATTTATAATTAGTAGGTTTATAAGCTGTTGAATAGACAAAGAGTGAAGAATAATTCACTGAATAATATTCTCTGGAATATTGAAATAAGCTATAACAAACAAAACATCGTATTTTATTGCATTTCTTAACTGGCATGTTTTATCAGAATTATTAAAATGTTTTTGTCATTCTAGATTATGAAAACTGCTGACAGCGCGGTTTATCTATTTACACAGAACTATACTCAAACTGCGATCGCTTGCGGAGAAAATAAATAATTAATTTCGATAGAGATGTATTTATTTAGATGTTTATTGGTGAAATAATGGTTCTATAGTAAATGTTAATATAGTTTAGTGTGTTTCAAACGAGTGAATCTTGTATAAAGTTACATGCGGTGGTCGTGCTGGAGCTTCTCCTGATGTGTATGTGTTTGGATGGGTCAAATGTGTGATTTCACTGTGGTGTGTGTGTGTGTGTGTGTAGTGTGTGTGTGTGTGTGTGTGTGGTGTGTGTGTGAGTTTGTGTGTGTGTGTGTGTGTGTGTGTGTGTGTGTCTAAAATTAAAAAAATAATAAAATTCGATATCACTGGTAAAATGCTCCATGTGTGTGTTTGGATGGGTCAATGGTGTGTGTGTGTGTCACTGTGGTTCGCAAGTTATCATATGATTAAGTTTTTTTAAATATCGGACAAACCATATATCGGTCGATCTCTAATCCTAACTCATAATCCTATCATATTTGTTTAGTAACATATGAAACATATAGATTTTTTTACAATATAAAATAGGACATTTCTGTAATACAGCACTTTGAACAATGAGTAAGAAACCAAATAAACCAGAAATATCAGTTTTTCCTCATATGTCAATATGTTTGTACAGTTCAGCTTAAATATTTATCATGATATTTATCTCCAAACGAAACTTGCCTTGCTAACACACTTATACTGTTTTTCTCCGTCCAGGTCATTGAGCGCTATGTGGCAGGGGGATTGTGTGGCTATGATCGTGAAGGGAGTCCCGTCTGGTACGATATCATCGGCCCTCTTGATCCAAAGGGCCTTTTACTGTCAGCTAGCAAACAAGACTGCCTGAGGACCAAAGTCAGAGACGCTGAGCTTCTACGACACGAGTGTGAGAAGCAGTCTAAAAAGGTGCAGTCTGTCAAATAAAGACCGAAATACTAAGAATACACTCTGAGCGCACTCTCTGCGCTCTAAGAAATAAATATCTGTGGATCCATCAAGAAGCTTTGCATTACACTTTTACGGCATCGCTGCAAAAAGCCCCTTTCTTTTTAAAAGTGTAATGAGTGTAACTCATTCAAATCTGCAGCTATGAGGATTATGTCTGTGTTTTATTGTTTAGTTTTTTGATTGTTTTGGGTGATCTTATTCATCAGCTTGGCAAATATATTGAATCGATCACCATCATTTATGACTGTGAGGGGCTTGGCATGAAACATCTTTGGAAGCCTGCCGTGGAGATGTATGGTGAGGTAGGAACATGATGCTTTCTGTACAGCTTAGTCCTTTTGAAGTCCAATAATAATACGATACAAACTTTTAATGTTACTATGTATCACTGTTTGTATTTAACTGTGACCTAGCCACGTGCTCAGACACATTGAGCTTTGGTGTGTGAGCTTAAATCTTTCTTGTTATTTGCCGGTCAGTAAGTACAGTATATAAATGAATAAGAAATTTTTTTTTTTTTATAAATAGCTCTCCCAAAAATGAAAATGTTACTCACTCCCAGGATAAACATGAACTTGTTTATCCATTGTAACAGATTTAGATAAATTTAGCATTACATAAGTTGTTCACCAATGGATGCTCTGCAGTGAATGGGTGCCGTCAGAATGAGAGTCCAAACAGCTGATAAAAACATCACAATAATCCACAGTTCAGCTCATCAAGTAACATCTTGTGAAGTGAAAAGCTGCATGTTTGCTTTATACTGTTATTTATTTGACTGACTAAATTCGTGTTCATAATATATAATGTTGCTTTCTTCAGTGAAAATGTCATCTCATCTGAATCAGGAGAGAAATATGCACTGTTTATAAGTGAAAACAGTTCAACAAATACGTATGTGTATGTTGATGTGAGAGGATAACAGAGAGGAATTGTTTCACTGGAGGAAGTGTTATATGGATTATGGACTCGTATTTTGGCTAAAAGTGATGGTTTACAGTTAAAAACGCCTTGATGATAGATTTGTTTCTTACAAACATGCAGCTTTTCACTTCACAAGATGTTACTTGACGAGCTGGACTCGTGGATTACTTGTGGATTATTGTGATGTTTTTATCAGCTGTTTGGACTCTCATTCTGACGGCACCCATTCACTGCAGAGCATCCATTGATGACATAATGCTCGATTTCTCCAAAACTGTTCTGATGAAGAAACAAACTCATCTACATCTTGAATGATTCAAGGGTGAGTAAACTGTCAGCAAATGTTCATTTTGGGGTGAAATATTCATTTAAACATTTGTAGCACATGCCTTACTGTCTTTCTTCACATGTCATATTAAATTTGATGTTTAGCATGGTTATATTGGGATATTTCCCCCTACAGATTCTGACTATGTTTGAAGAGAACTATCCAGAGAACCTAAAAAAGGTGCTTTTGATCAAAGGTGAGGAATTGTTGCACCAGTCAAATGACATCAGGATAATATTGTTTGATAATAAACAGTTTTGACTCTTCGTTCTACAGCCCCTAAACTCTTCCCTATTGCGTATAACTTGGTCAAACACTTCTTGCGTGAGGAAACAAGGCAGAAGATCGCTGTGCTGGGTTGTGAGTTGTCACAATACTGTTGACTTTGGTGTGTAACTCATCCTGCATGAATAACAATTTCTCTTGTGATCTCCGCCTCACAGCCAACTGGAAGGAGGTCTTGAGGAACTATGTGGATGCAGATCAGTTACCTGCGGTTTATGGGGGATCCATGACTGATCCTGATGGAAACCCTCTCTGCAAGACCATGGTGAGGTTTACTAGTGAACAGGAGAATAACATAACCTACCATTCGGGTTTGGGTTCAGTAAGATCACAGTTGAAGTGTATCATGGTTCCCACAAAAATATTATTCAGCACAACTGTTTTCAACATCGATAATAAGAATTTTGTCTTGAGCCGCAAATCAGAATATTGGAAGGATTTCTGAAGGATCATCAATGATGCCGAAAATCCAGCTTTGCATCACAGAAATAAATTACATTTTGAAATATTTTCAAATAGAAAATTATTATTTTAAATAGCAATAACATTTCACTATTTTGTTGTATTTCTGATCAAATAAATGCAGCCTTGGTGAGTCTTCAAAAGTCTTACTGACCCGAACTTTTGAACGGTATTCTATTCAAAATACCAATATTTATTTGCCTTTACTCATCTGACGTCTTCCTCTCAGTTATGTTACGGGGGTGTAGTGCCGACGTCGTACTATGTGCGGGACTCTATGACAGTGAAGTATGACCAGTGCATCACTATTAGCCGTGGCTCCTCGTACCAGCTAGATTATGAGGTGCTCTTTCCCAACTGCGTACTACGGTAAGTACCAAAAGTTAAGTGCTAATTGTCATGCATACATTTTTAGCAAAATAGCATGCAATATATTTCATATGTATGCTACTATAGTAGGGTGACCAAACGTCCTGTCCTGGCCGTCCTGGCTGTTTTTTATAAAGTGATGAAAATGTCCTGGTTTTCATTATTTTTCATTGAGTTTCACAGAGTTAATTGGCCTGCATGGTGCACCAGAAGTGAACCAAATACTTTGAGAAGGCCAAAAGCATTGCATGCTACTCAGAATTACTGAAGATTTCACAGTTTGTCTTTGCACTTCCCTCTCACAATGCAAATGTTGAGAGGGTTTTCTCACTGATGCAGATCCAGTGGACAAAGGAGAGGAACCAGCTCTCTGTTGAATCATTGAAAGGGATTATATTTGTGCAATACAACTTCAAAGACACTTCTTGCAAAGACTTTCATGCTTATTTGTTAAGCAACAAAAACTGCTGGGAAAGATCAGCTCTACAGCAAAATATAGATGAGCAAACAAGGAGGATGAGGAAGAAGAAAACTAAAGATATAAATATTTTTGTTAGTTAGTTTTTGTAAGTTTGTGAGCTATTTTTGTTCAATTTGGAGGTATTTTTAAGTTATTTATTATTTATTTTTCTAATACAGAAAAGACGTTATTTCTATCATTATTTCATTCATTATTTTTGAAACCTGTCATAATAAAACATGTTGAGTAACCTCTGAGAAGCCTATCTGAATTTGTGTCTTTGGTTATAGATACTTTGTAATATAACAATTTTCTATCCATACAGAGGAGGCATACTTTAAATGTATTTAAATTAATAAGGCATCTTTGAGTAAACTTCGAGTATCATTTGAGTATCTCATTGCCGGGCCGAGTGTCCTGGTTTTCGGTAATCAAAATATGGTCACCCTATAGCATTTCTCTTGTGTGGTTAAACTAGTAATACACTGTTTTTTCTCAATCTAGATGGCAGTTTGCGAGCGAGGGGTCTGATATCGGTTTTGGGCTTTTCCTGAAGACGAAAGGGAACGAGACAAAGAGTGTGGAAGCCATGCAGGCAGTCCTGCCTACCGAACGTTATAATTCCCAGCTAGTTCCCGAGGATGGATCCTACACCTGTGAGGAGCCAGGCATCTGTACGATCGGTTTGAATTTGACTTTTGAGGTTTTTATGGAAGCTTGTTTGCACCATGGAATAAAAGCAAGAGGTGTCTTTGTATCTTACAATTCAGACTTTTTTCTCTCAATTTGGAGAATTGTGAAATATAAAGTCAGATTTGTGAGATAAAAACTTGCAATTATGTCTTTATCCTGTAAGGGAAACAAGCTTCCATGGTTTTTGGTGCTAAATAATTCTAATTATTTATGCTGATAACAATGTGTTTTTCTCTATAGATGTGGTCCGGTTTGACAATACTTACAGTGTGCTACATTCAAAGAAGATCAGCTTCACTGTGGACGTGCTTCTACCTGAAGGACATCCAGGAAAACAGGCCTAAAACTCGACAGACTTTATCCATTAGCATTAGATAAGATTACTCGTGTCAGCATGGACTTTGAGCACACTATGTTTAAATCAAAACTACTATATCAGTGTTTTTTTAATTGTATTTTTTAGAAATTAATTACTCTCTTATAACAAATTACGAAAAGCGATTGTACGCAAGCAGTTCTTAAAGGATGTTGTATGAATCAGTATTTTAATCACAGTTGTGTATGGCACATGCAAGCAGTGTGGACTGATGAGGACTGTAAAGTATAAACATTTGATCAGTAGATATTTTCCTTAATGTGAAATGACTGTGAATATAGACTATTGAGAATATCTTTCAATGAATATGACATTGAATCATAGCAGTTATAGAGCAACTTACTCGTCATCGTATGTTGATGGGTAAATCCTTCAGTAATAGCATGATTATATTAATCCTTGTAATATTTAGTTGTTGTTAATTTTTTTAAAGTGCACATAATTACGCACTACTCTGAGAATAAAGTGCATTTCAGAAAACACACTATGTTGATGAGTTGGTTTCTTTGTGACACTAGAGGACACACTTGCATCACATTCACAGAGGACGACGCTTCCACAAACAACATGTATTACATTATGGCAGCTTATTGCAGTTGATTTAATTACTTTTCATTACTAGTTAAAAATAATGATATTATTTATTCTACTGCTTTTTATTTATGCTGATAATAAATAAATACTCATAATTATTTAAGTGCTATAGCAAATTAATTGAGGTTGAAGTGTGTTTTAACTGGCATCAAAATCCTGCCATAAATTATTATGATCTTATTCAAAATATAATTCATATTTTTATATATATTTCATATATAGTTCTTTCTTTTTGACCATTTCTTTTTGTGATGAAATTCACCACTGTGTGCTGAAGGGAAGGGGACAAGGCTCGTGCTATTACATAACAGCTCCACGCGCTACAACACTGTGCCGCGAGCAAAACAATAAGACGGTAGAAAAATCTATAGATAATATCATTTTTTTAATCGTAAAAATGTTAGATACTTTAACGTATTGCCACAATTTATCATAAATAACTACTATGAGACGTTTATCTTTAAAAGCCCTACAGTTATTTATTTTAAATAAGTATTGCACGTATACAAATTGTTTATTTCAATATTATTCCTAATTATTTCCTCTATATTGAAAGTGGGTTTTGCGCAATTTTGCATTATGCAAATGAGGGGGGGGGTCCGCGTGTGGCAGCGATGACGTGACGTAAGGTCCAGCTTGCGGACTCGGAGAGAGCGCAACAAACATGGCGCCAGAGCGGAGCGGACAGGGGTGTCTTCTAACTGTCATCGTGGTCCTCTGGAGCTCTGTCGGCGGGCGAACGGAGTCGTCGAGCCCCGGCTCCAGCAGTCAGATCCTGGGCATGCGGCTGGAGAGGAGCGACAAAGCGGCCAGCACGACGGAGGACGGGCTCATCCAGGTAACGGAGGAGAGCAGCATCCTGCTCAGGTTTTATGGGGTGCACCTGAGCCCAGACGCTGCATCCCACATCAGGTTCATGGAGTTCGTGGATACGGAGGACAGCGACGCGTTAAACAGAAAACTTGTGAGGATTTCACCAAAGACCTGAGCATCAGCACCTACATGAACGTGAGCAACAGAGGGACATCGGGTCTGGTGAGTGTGTATGTGAAGCCACTGCGTAAGAGTGAACGAGAAAGACCTACAGCCTATGTGTCAGGCAGAGCTTGGGAGACAAATGGTTGCAGCTGGGTGAAAACGATGGGAGATTGTTAGTTGTAGAGGAGAAAGAATCTCTTCTACCGCTGTGGCTCCAAATCATCCTGATTTTAGGCTTGCTGGTGCTGTCTGGCATGTTCAGCGGACTCAACCTGGGGCTCATGGCGTTGGATCCAATGGAGCTCCGCATTGTGCAAAGTTGTGGAACTGATAAGGAGAAGAAGTATGCACGCAAAATTGAACCCATTCGAAGCAAGGGCAACTATCTGCTTTGCTCTTTATTGTTGGGTAATGTGCTGGTCAACACAACTTTGACCATCCTGCTAGATGATTTGATTGGGTCGGGGTTGGGAGCCGTGGTGGCATCTACTGTTGGCATTGTTATTTTGGTGAAATCGTGCCACAATCGCTCTGCTCGCGCCACGGTTTGGCTGTAGGTGCCAACACCATCATGGTGACCAAATTTTTCATGCTCCTGACCTTCCCCTTGTCGTTCCCCGTCAGTAAGCTCTTGGACTACATTCTCGGACAGGAAATCGGCACCGTCTACAACCGCGAGAAGTTGGTGGGGATGCTGAAGGTCACCGAACCCTACAACGATCTGGTCAAGGAAGAGCTGAACATCATACAAGGTGCTCTGGAACTCAGAACCAAGACGGTTGAGGATGTGATGACGCCGCTGAGCAACTGCTTCATGATTCACACCGACACCGTGCTGGACTTCAACACCATGTCTGAGATCATGGAAAGCGGCTACACGCGGATACCTGTGTGTGACGCCGAGCGCTCCAACATCGTGGACGTCCTGCACGTCAAAGACCTGGCCTTCGTCGACCCTGACGACTGCACCACGCTTAAAACGGTCACCAAGTTCTACAACCACCCGGTGCATTTCGTCTTCCACGACACTAAGCTGGATGCCATGTTGGAGGAGTTTAAGAAAGGTTAGTGGTTGTGTTTTGTATGCCTCTTGAAAGTTTGAACAGAACGTGCTGTGCTCACAGGAAGCACAGGCTTTGGCTCCATGCAGTTGTTTTTATCCTGCTATTGATTATGATGGGTGCTCAGACTCCCCCCTGAGAGCCGAATCAATAACCATATGCTCCCTGTATAAGCCTCCAGTCAATATGAAGCTCGTCTAGAAAAGGCAGAGGAATGCCATGCTGCCAAAAGCCCCCGACACTCATAAAAAATTGGCACCATCATCAGAGTTTGCACACTCATTGTGAGTTTGCACAATTACCTATTTTAGCCTCAGATTTGGGGCCATAACCATCATAAAAATGTAGGGAGACATGTTCCCCTCAATATCCAGATTAGTTCATCAATTAAAGATGCTGGTAAGACTTTACGATAAGGTCTTATTTGTTAACATGGGTTAACTGAATCAGTTATCATGAACAATACTTCTAAAGTTGCATCTGGTTACATTAGTAAGCACACTGTGAACTAAATTAGTTATCATTAATAAATGCTGTAAAAAAAATATATTGCTTATTGTTACTTCATGTTAGTTAAAATAAATGCTAACTTTAAAAATAATATATTTTTTTTTATCACAAATGAAAACTGTGTTTTCATAGAAAAAAATTA